>JAHWFP010155741.1:329-67070 GCA_023313725.1 Lithobius niger
CAATGCATTTGCCGACTTAGTTGTGATGGCACTGAACTGAGATCTCTGTATAATTCATGGTGATATGGGGTGTATTTTGTAGTACAAGAATTACCCAGTTAGTGTTGCAGTAAGTTTACCAATGCATTTGCAAACTGAGCTGTGATGGCACTGAACTGAGATCTCTTTATAATTCTTGGTGATATGGGGGTGTATTTTGTAGTACACGAATTACCCAGTTGGTGTTGGTAAGTTTACCAATGTATTTGCCAACTGAGCACTGAACTTAAATCTTTATAATTCATCGTGATATGGGGTGTATTTTGTATACCAAGAATTACCCAGTTGGTACTAACGCTTAGAAAAGAATGTCACGAGTATATAAAAATTTCTGCATGAATGAGGCGGGTTGGACAGTACCTAAGCTTTTTTCCTACAGAATTTTCAGAATATCTGGATAAGATTGTACATAAATCTTGCAAATTTTTGTACTCACATCCACCTTGTGTGTAATTTTAATAAGATTTGTTTTAGTTCAAATTTTTATTTTTGGTGTATAGGCTACGATTTAATTTTAAAAGATTAAATTAATAACACGGCCTAATCAAAGTATATTACAGAGATGAAAACAAGAGCTTTTGCTCAGCCCTACTGAGCATTCTCAACTGCCACCACATTCAAACCAGGCTCCTCCCACTGTTGCTAAACAGCCTCAAACTAAGCAGAGCAGCCTTCCCAGCTGACAAGCATATCCTCACAGACAATTTCTGCTCTTCCGCTTGCTGAAACCGTATTCTTTTCGCCGAAACCGTATTCTTTTCGCCCTTGTCATCCTCATAGACCAATATTCCCGCCCATACCACCTCTGGTGCAACAATGTCAAACCTTACATCCTACTGGTAACTAAAAAATATACAATTACAACAATTAAATATTTCAAATAAACTAAATAAATGAAGAAATTAATGAATAAATAAGTAAACAAAATAAGTAAATAAATGAATATACCTTAACTGGTAAACTGAACTTAACAAACAAGGGCTATTCATAAACTGCAAAGTTAACAAATATAATTTAAATAATTCAACAAATATCATTTTTTTTTAGCCATAAACTAAGATGCGAACACGTGACTCACTAAAGTACAACGAATCAGTTGCGAGCTTCTTACTTTTTACAGAAATGTTACATTCCTTGAAAATTTTCTCTACTTGTGCTTTATGCACAACGAGTCAGGTCTGAAAAGTTATTACACATTTTTTTGCCAGAACTGCAACATAGAAGAGAATGTGTCGGCCAATAAGCTTAGAGATTTTTGAAGGCCCAAACAGCACATGTTAAGAGGAAGATACCACCATCATGCCAGTTTTTTTTTCCGCATGAGGGGGAAATGGAGTACCCAGAGGAAACCCTTGTGCTATGGGTGAAAAAAAACTGGAGAAAAACCCCGTACATATACCCTTCACCTGGATCGAAGCCGGGTCTGTAAGAAGTTAGAGATATATAGTCGGGACCTAGACGCCTATCGAATCTGACGTCCCAGTGCTCGCGGCTAACCGTGTTAGCTTGTGCAAATCAGCTGCTCTCCCACCTCTGTTTCACCACCTCCACCCCACCACTAGTCTACTGTGTATCGTCTTATTCATTGTTAAAAATTTTGACATATTCCACCGAATACATATAGGCATAAACAATGGCAAGGAAGGGCAATTTTGGTGGTTGCAGATATGCAATTAATTAGTTTAAAAGTTTAAAAAAAGAAAATAATTGGATGGAAACACGTTCGGCACAGCATGCAGTTTTTATGGTAGTAAAACTACATGGCAAACGATTTCATTGTTGCAGCCGTGGTTCTTACGAGATTAACGCACGGCTTCAACAATGAAAGTTGTACAAAAACACGCAAGCGTCCCTAGACAAAATAACCCTAAGCGACCACAGTAAACCCTAAAAGATAAGCGAGTTAAGTGATTGAAAAAAAAAAGGTTTTCTGTATCTAAATTCTTGTATGGCGTGCGACTTCCAACGTCCAAAATTCTGTATGCATCTAAAATTGTCACTTTTTTTTAACTTAGTCTGAATTTAATAAGGTTGCACCAGTATAGGTGAAACAAAGCCTGCAATAATTTGATCCTTCTTAAATTTTTATTGCCAGTGCTTCATATGTTTTTGACCAATGTGAACACCAGCTCAAGTAGATCATGCATATTGCTGTCTTATTATGTCAATCATGTTATGCTACATAAAGTTTCATCTCGTTCACTGACCATTCATATCCTAAATTCCAATAAAAGCAAACTATTTTTAGGTTGCTTGCAAGAGCCACCTCACCCACCTTTGCCTACTATTTCTCTTAAATGGAAAAGACAAAGGTTAGAGGGAACAAGTGCATACTACGTATGCAACTGGGAAGGAGACAGTGACCAAAACAGAGTGGTGGGAACAGTTATCTGCTCTAAGGACCTGCAATGGCGGTTCTCAAGTCAGCAAACGTGGAAAGAGATGTCTACTACTCACTGCAGTAAGTGTTGGAACTCAACTAAGTTTGGCTAAATAAGACAGTTTTACAAGGCAGTTTGAAAGAACTGTCTTGACTGGTCCCACATGACGGCAGCCACAATTCTGAACAGCTAATGCTAGATTGTTGCATACATTCTTTATTTTGTCCCATGTATTATTCTTTAAAGGAAAACTAAATCCTACGATTTAAAATTTGTTTATCATTATTAATATGCTTTAAAAAGTTTGTAATTTACGCGAAGTTTCCAGCATGAATATTAATTACGCAAGAATGGGTTTCTTTGTTCTCAATTATATCAGCGCGAGACAGTGAACGTGACTTCGAGTTATACACAGCTGTGACGTCAGTTCATCAGTCACGTGACTTCTGCTCCTCGCCCCATGATGCACTACTCAACTGCACAATGGGAAGCATAGTCGTAGCCGAGGCAACCGTACCGCTCAAGCGAAACCGAAATTAAATGGTGGCATCCGGACCACTATGAATTCGACAGAACCATACCTGCTCGAACCAACTAGCGGTGCAAAACAAAGTCCAAGAGACAGAAATTTGATTCGTGTACCCGTAAACGGTAGTAAAAAAAAAGCAACACTGATTTTAGTTTGGAGCTAATCCTTGTGTTTGAGTGCGTCTAAACAGAGTGTAGTAACCAGAGCATCTAATCTGCCGTTTAGCAAACAGGGTGACCTTCCTTTGTTACGCACATGTGCTTGGCGCCTGACGAACTGTGACGTCACGCAAGCGAGAGTTCGCTCCAAAAATCAACGGCGATAAAAAAAAGCGTCTGCTAGACTGTAAGGCATACGCGAATCCCGTACATCTCGTACATTTTTTAATTACATTACCATACGATACTAAAATTTAATATGGTAGGGTTTTGTTCCACCCATTTACTAACCATTTTATTCCATTGTTCCAGCTTGTCAGGATATCCCTCCTCTACCACCTTTACCACTAAAATTGAGATGGGTTCCCAGTAATAACACTGTTGGTATGACTGCACGATATACCTGTGGGACAGCAAGTTCTCCTATTATCGTGCAAGAAGCAGTGTGTGTTCCTGGTGGCGACTGGAAAATGTCAACCAACATGACCTTTCACGAACTTATCACAAAACATTGCAGTAAGAATTTTGTTCTTTGTTTTATAATAGCAGTCCAGTAAAAACCTGCGTGTGTATTGTAGAACCAACAACTGTTGTGATGCACATATGAACTTTACACCAGTGACGTTTATAATTTAGTCTTTCCTTCTGGAGATTGCAGGAGAGTTACACGTACTCCAGTGATTAATTATTTAAGGATTCAATGATGTTTCGTTAATGGTAATATTGTGAGTCAAACTATGATGCCACAATCGCACAGTCAACCATCATTAAGGCTCTTGCTGTCTCGAAGGTATACTGATAAAATAAGGATGCAGCAAGTAACAGCTTTTTTGCTTGTGAAAGCAATTTTCTAGCCAAATTTGAACCAAAGCTGCAGTCTAAATTTGTCTTACATCGTACGCAAAAAAAGATATTGCTGTTAACAAAACATAGGAAAAAAAATAGCGTAGAAGAAATTCAATTTTTGTCAGCTCTTAAGGAAACGTGGCATACGGGCATATAAAGCTAGTACACAGCATGGCACTTGGTCGCTACTGTAGCTTTTCTTAAATTTTTTAATCGGCGAATTGTTGCGTGTGGAATTGTATTAAAAACTTCTGCTATTTAGTCACACTTTTATCATTTAGAGTTGCTTTCATTGAACAGTTTGTCTGCAAGACCCACCAAGTCCACCTCAACCTATCATCGCCCAATGGAATGGCAATCGTCGAATAGGCTCAACTATCTATTATGCTTGCAACGGAGAAGACAAGCCTGATGTTCTTCTGACTGCTGTGTGCACTGGAATGCTGTATTGGCGACTTAGTGCCGACATTTTGTGGGAAGAAATAATTGCTCAACATTGCAGTAAGACACCTGTATTTTAAAAATTTTGCCATAACATAGGTTTAGTACAGTTCATGTTAAAATAAGTGGTGCAAGTGGGCAAACTCGACGGTTCGGGTGTGTCGTGTTAATGACGAAAATAAATTTAAGTTAAAATTTCATTCATGTTGCATGTCTATAAAGTTTCTAAATTTGTTAAAAAACATAGGAGGTATGTGAAGTTTTTTATTACGGAAAGTTCCATGCGTTTGACCTGGAAAGTGCAGGGTGTTTAAAACTAGGCATAACTCATTTTAAGTCCAAACTTTTTTTTTAAACACTAGGCACTTATAATAATCTATACTAGCTTGCTTAAGGTTTTCAATAAACTTTCCAGAAAATGTTGGGAAAATGTTGGGAGGAGCAGAGTGTGGTCTACGATCCAGTGGAACCCCTTACCAAACTGCTTACCCCCCCCCCATAGTCACATGGATCTTGAATAAGAGTTCTTCACAACAGTTTTAATACGAGACGTTTAAGAAACCTTCGGTTAAAATTGATTCGCATCTCCGACTCACATTTTACACTTGGTAGACATACACTAGTGTGATCTTGATAATCGATGTTGTTTCAAAGTTGACTTTTTATAAATGATAGGAATTATAATTACCTTGTATCCAGGCTAAAGAACAACAGTTGACATGTACAATGCTTCTTGTACACAAACTCGAAAAAACTAGGCACGTTTTCCTTGCAACTGGTAACTTGTCGGGGAAAAAGGCTACTTATTTAGTTTGGCTGCAGTAAATCACTACATTCAGGCTCAATACACAAAGAAAAGTTTACTACCTTTGTGCGTGGGTGGGAATTATTGGATTAGTTCTTAACCTTGATTGGGGGGGATCAATATTTTTTCAGTGTCCTGAAGAAATATTGACCCCCCCCCCCCTTAATCAAGGTTAACAACTTTTTCATTTCCACCCGCCTTCTCCACGGCTATAAATATTTATTTCTGAGTTACACCTACTTTTAAATCATTCTGTCGTAAATAGCCACTGCTTCGGTATTAAGCTATAAAATTTAGGTAAAAGATGGCTAAATATAAAGAATATTCTCTCTATTCACTGTACCTATGTATACTCTTTTTTTATGCCTAGTTTACAGTTTAGTTAAATTGAGTGTTACGATTTTGTAGAATGTAAAGATGCACCACCGGCTCCACCTCAACCTGTGCGTATTGAACAAGAAATCTACAATTCGTATGGCACTTCTATCAACTACGTTTGTGGACCCAAGAATAGCCCAGTCATAGTGCAGACGGCACACTGTTCCGCTTCTGGAAAATGGGAATTATCTGAAAACGCTGAATTTAAAGATCTTGTAAACGTGTATTGCAGTAAGAAACTTTTTTATGTATTTTCTGTATAGATTCATTGGCACTTGCTGTTTAAGTATTTGAAACCGAAAATTGTCATTTTGCAGAATGCCCACCATTGCCTCCAGAGCCACCACCTCTGGTTTCCATAAAATGGGATGGGGGCCAGCAGTTTGGTTCAACTGTGAAGTACGAGTGCGATAGTGAAGCAATTTCGACAGCAATTCAGAAAGCTGTTTGCAATGTAACCCTTCAGTGGGAATTGTTGTTGGATATGACCTGGTCGGAAACATTCGACCAACACTGCAGTTAGTAATACAGTAATGCACAATATTATTTTCTCCATGATACATACAATATTTAATACATTAACTAATGCCACTTGATTTTTATTTTTTAGTATGCCGAGAGGATTTATTCCCAGCTCCTGACCATTTGGTGCTTATTAAGTCTCAACTTAATTCCTTTGGAAGTACCGCAAAGTATTTGTGTGAATCTAGTGACGTGAACATCACTGTTCAAACCGCTGTCTGCACCACTTCTGGGAAATGGCAGTACACTGTAGATGGAAGCTTTGATAAGCTGATTAAACAACATTGTTGTAAGTTACGTTTTATAATAATTACTTGGCAGCCAAAACGTGTAATATTTGTGATTGAGAACTTTTGTTACTTTCCGCTAGCATGCCATGATGATCCACAAAGTCCACCCGCAAATTTGGTTCTACAGTGGAACGGACAAAGATATATCAACGATGTTGCAGTCTACGAATGTCAGTGGGATGACGTTGCTTACACTGTGCAAACAGTATTGTGCTCTGCAGTCACTCTTAGTTGGGAGTTCCAGAAAAATGGAACATGGAAGGAGCTTGTATCACAGAACTGTGGTAATATGGAACACTTTCCTCGTTTTTTTTTTTATGTTCGTCTTTTAAGCAACTAAGTAAATTTTCGCAGAGCTTTAGCTAGCGATGGGGCAACTGCCTCTCCAGACACGGCTGACTGAAGCATAATTGGACCCAACATTTTTTAGTACACTTTTTCCCCGAATATTTTTAAAGATTTTGATTTTATCCAAGCAAATATGTAACCTGCAAGCTCAAGCAACATTGTAATGATTTTTAACTAAGACCAGAAATACTAGCCAGTTTGACATGTCATTCTTTTGTCTCCAGCAGGTGGATGTAGGGCACCAACTGTACCTCTCCTTCTTTGAAGAAATATGCATTTTTCTCTTTTTGGGGTGGGGGTGAGGTAGCGTTTCAGTTGCTCCCCTGCAAAAATCTAGGTACTGCTCTGGTATACAACCCTTCTCCTTTTCATGATGGTGGTATGTCTTATTAGCGCTGGTCTAGCTAGCTCATCAAGGACCACAGCTCAAATCACTTTGAAGAAAAGGCATTTAATTACACTTTTAATTTTCCTACACTTTCAAAAGCATTTGTCGTAACGCAAAATGCTCATAACAATGCTTTTGAAGGTGTTTGCAACACTATCAAATGAGGCAAGCATAATTCGTGGAAGAGTTTTTTCATGCGTCGCATCACTGGCATCACTGTCAAGTTTGGCTAAAAAACAAGCTTAAAACTTTTCACAAGGTACTCGACAGCACCATTCCTTGAAGGATTGTATGCTGCAGCAGTCTTGAAGCGGATACCATTTTCTTTCATGAAATTTGCAAATTCACTGGACGTCCACTGAGGACCTTTATCAGTTGGGCAGTTTTCAAGAGTGCGCACTTACCTCATGTAAGAATGTTGCCAAAAACTGGACCACAAACATGTGCATGGAGTCCGTCCCAGCAGTCATGTGGCCACATGATATTAAAACCACTCAAAGACTGCTTCCGTAGATTCCACTGTGATCCACGTTTAGTTCTTGCTTTGGCTCCATGGCTATGGCTGAGAGCACGTCAAACCTGTAAAATGTAGTTCTTGAAATATTTGCGATTTGAAGTCGGGCGTACGATAACTCTCGACCCCCAAAATATAAAATTTTGTTGTCAGCCGATATTCTAATAAAATATAATACGTACCACATTTGTCATCATCTGGTCATTCAAAACATGTAACGTAATATTAGAAAATACCTGACACTTAACATAATGTTCCAATTAGCATGGCAAGATCAGTATGTTATGTATCGGCTTAATAGCCATTGCTCTGAAATTGTGAATCTCTATATCAGGTAGTACTGAAGGGTAACCTTGACAACGCATCAGCAGTACTATTTAACCCTATATACGCTGATTTTTTATCATGTGCTCTACCCAGCTGCGCGCATTTATTTTGTGACAGCAATGTCAGAGATGTTGGCTTCCCAACAATACTCGTACGGGAAAGATGAACGCTGTACGCTGTTGTAAATAAATCCTAACATTTAAACAAAGTGCGACACATCAACGGCCTAAATAATAAATATAAAAGTATTTTCTCTTTACCTTGTCATTGTTGTAGCTTGCAAACAAATCGATCAGTCACTAGTTTAGCGGTAGCCGGCATGAATGTACTTCTACTTCCACGTACGATTGTTGTAAGACGGGAGGGCGATCACTTCTCCGCCGCCGCCCGCCCGCCTGTCGCTTGCCCGCCGTGTTTTGGACAGCCTCCTACTGCATGGTCTAACACTACAGTTCCGTATTACAATTCACTTTTGTTACTTTTGCTCAGCCAGTCCAACAATGGTTTTATGTTACAGCTGTTATCACTTAATCCTTTTTTACTGTTTGAATCGTCAGCCCATACGTAATAATCCACATCGCTTGGGCGCAATTCTCTTAGACGATAACGCCAACAACGGGCGGCCATCTTGAATGGCTCGCAAATTGCTGCCCCTTGAGAATGAGAGTACGGCGCGAAAATTGAAATAATTCGACGGGATTGGTTCGTCTTCTTGATGTTATCTAATGCCGATTTGTTAGGTGATAGTTCATTGGCCAATTCCTTTGTTTATTTCACATTAAGAAGCAGTACTAGCGAATCACGAGCTGCCTTGTTCAGACGTCATCAGCAGCCCGATATCGGGCTCAACGCGTGTTCTGCAACAATACTGCACGCCCGATTTCGGGCGCAACGCGTATATAGGGTTAATGAGCCGTATTTAGAAACAAAACCCAGTTTTTGTATCCTGTTGCAAGAATAAACTGTCTACCAAACAAATATTGTTAGAAGGATTTAACCCCAAATATGATGTTCTGGGTTTCTCTACCTATTTACACATAATCCCTTTCAGTAAACTAAGTCCGAAAAGGAAATGCAATGGGCTGCTTCCCCTTTCCCTTTTCCCTGGCAAAACATGAAAACGTTCATAAGCTTCCACATCATAAATTGAAGAATCGCAACACAATTATATATTTTTAAAGTGCAGTCACAACATGCAAGGACTCCACTTTGTAAAGTGCTGATTTCAATTTTTGAAAAGCTTTGGAATGTTCACTTTTTTCAACCATTTTGTGTCCCACTTGCGACAGGTTGTTTTTCAGATGAGTGATAGTTACCAAATACGACAAAATTTTAAATATTGATTAATGAGCACAAGATACAGTTATACAGATAAGCCACATTAGTTACACGTGGCGTTATACAAGATAAGCCACATTAGCTAAATCATTAGCCACATTAGCTAAATCAGATTCACCAATACTACATTTAATTTCTGTTCAACTTTATTGCAGTTTTTCCCAAAACAATATCAAAGTTTGCATCATGTTCCACAACCCTGCCTGCATCAAGAATATCAACAAATGGTTTTATCTTAGGACAACCTTTAAGTATTGTTTTCATTCTCTGTTGGAAAATAGCCAGACTACCAGAGAACCCTAATGGCATCCGATTCCATACCAACAATCGTTTAATGACATTTTTTGCAAATCAAACTTAAAATCTTGGTGTCATTTTACCCGTAAAAACGAACGCTCAGAAAGCCTCGGCACCAGATTATACTCAACAATTACTTCACAGAATTTACAGTTTCAGAATAATTTCGCACAAATCTTATGTCATTGTTCGGCTTGACAAACGTACTATACTAGTAGCCCATTCACTGGCTGTTAATGAGTGTTCAGTGGGCTTTTTAAAAAAGGTTGCCATGTCACTGTACGCTATGGCAAAGCAATCTCTCAGGTTAAATCGAGCACTCTCCCATTTTCAATCTAGCGCTCTCACATTTTGAAACCAGTGCTCTCTGTTTCAATCTAGTGTTCGCCCATCTTCAATGTATCATTCTTTCACTTTTAATCTAGCACTCGTCTACTTTCAATCGAGCAATCTTCCAGTTTGTCTAAACTCGTTCAGTTTCAATCTAATACTACTCCAGTTTCAATTTAGTACTCTTCCGTTTGAATCTTATACTATTCGAGTTTTAATCTAGCACTGTTCTCCGTTTTCATGGCATAACCAACAGAAACTCCATTTGCATTAGAATTAAGTTAGCCAAAACTGCAAGATGAGGAAGAAAATAACGAAATAATGATTGTTAACCTGGCATGTACATAGATTACCATTTATTCCTCCTTCGGGATGTACAGGAAAGAACATAAATAAGCTTCGATAGAGACCAGCTATTCATAAATTTAATCCACCCAAATGTTTAATTAATGTAGTCCCATTGGTTGCTGTGGCAGCAGGAAGTACAAAAAAAGCCTTTAAAATGTCTTTTGTATCACGTAGGTTCCAAATAATTTGGTACGTCGAATTGTTGAATATTAAACATAAACGTACTTGTAAAATATGTATTATTGTGGAAACAATTATTTGTGTTGCAGAGTGCCTTGGTGCACCTCCAAGAAATGTTGACGCCACCATAAAGGAGTGGGATGGAGTAGAACGTGTAATGGGGACAAAACTAATCTACGAGTGCAAAGCCAGCATAGAACCTGTAATGGCAATGATTGTCACCTGTTCTACAAACAAATCTTGGGAAATTGAGTTTGATGTACCGTGTGGTAAGGATGCTAAGCACAATATCTGTTGTTACACCACCATGCAAGATTGTTTTGCATAATGTCTTACATCGAATAATTTTATTGTCGATAGGGTGTCTGGTAAGTCCACCAGAAGCGAGTCCTCCTGCAGAGAGAGTGTGGGATGGTCTCACCTACAGTTTTGGTACTATCATCAAATATTTTTGTTCAAGAAACCACACTGCTCCAGTTTTTCAAGAAGCCATTTGCACTGATGAACGCATATGGCAAATTGAAGTCTTTGGTTCTTGTGGTAAGCTTTTAAAGACTTCGAAAAGTCTTTAAAGGTCTTTAAAAGGTTACTGCTGTTGTTTGATTTGTACAACGACTTTTTGATGTTTGCAGTGTGCGCAGAAAATCCCTTTCCACCGCTGGGCGTACTGCGACTTGAAAGCTTATCAAATAATACTGTTGGGAGTACTGTAAATTATGTGTGTGGTACTGGTGCTAAGACAGTTCTAGTTCAAAGTGCTGTGTGCCAGTTATCAGGAAAATGGCAGCTATCGGTTGAAAGCAGCTTCGAGGAACTGGTCGATATGTTTTGCGGTAAGTGAATGAGAACTGATAGAGAGGTAATTTTCGGTTGACAAAAAGAGAAAGGCAAGTAGACTAAGATGGATGAACCCGGACCATAAGAATATTTTTTTTCAGAAACCATTTTAAAATCTTTTAAACAATATAAAGACCTCTACATTCATTCATTCATTCTAGGGTTCGATTGGAACCCTAGATCATTCAGCAACAGGATGCGCCTGTAAGAAACTAAACTACCGCAACTGACCCCCTAAACCCTCCCAACCCCCCAACTTCCCAGTTAAATTTCTTGGACCTTATTTTAAATTTCAGTTTCTTTTTCCTCTCTTCAAAGAAATTCTTGGGTGTCTTCCTGATGACAGTGGTATAAAATACACTGGCCCTCGTTACTTCTTTCAAAGGATTCGAATGTAACCCACATTACATTAAAAGTTCACATTCACTGGACAGAACCTCTAGCTGGAAATGAAAACGATAACTGCCCTTGTTGAGTGCGAAAACGAAAACCAAAAGGTTAAA
Organism: Lithobius niger; assembly: GCA_023313725.1. Taxonomy (NCBI): domain Eukaryota; kingdom Metazoa; phylum Arthropoda; class Chilopoda; order Lithobiomorpha; family Lithobiidae; genus Lithobius; species Lithobius niger. The sequence continues at coordinate 12,129 of JAHWFP010155741.1, forward strand.
TGAAGTCGACAGTAGTGGTATTCGCAAATAATTTTGTGAATATGCTGAAATCTGCGTTAAAAAAAAAACAAGCATCAGTTACCATTACTGGAACCCAAATTCTATCGCAGCTAATTACTACCTGGATGTGCTAGCACTGCGTCTTTAGGGCGAACTATTTGACTACATTCTAGCCAGCTGACAAGCCTTTTAACTCTTTTCACTTTAACCCAATCATCAGCTTGTTTTGCTCATTTTGGACATCTTTTCCTGCCAATCTTTCCTAGATTTGAACTGGCGAACCAGAATTCTTCAGATCACTGCAGTATCCTTTACTGATACGGCAACACTACAACAGCAAAAAATCGTACACTAAAACTAGCCAAGATTCAGATTCAGACTGGCCATACTGCCATTGTGCCATGGCACAGGCGCCCTTTGGTTGCCACACTTTTGGTGTCCCATGGGTAGCCCTCTCTCTTAACCCTCACCGAAAGAAAAATGAAATCTTTTCCGCTGGTGAGCCTTACCTTCAGGCACAAATCTCATTCTCTCTCTCTGTCCTTCCCCTTACTTGAATTTTCAATGCCTATTAAACCCCTTCCCAGCTCCCCTCTCCCCCCCCCCCCTCCAAAAAAAGGACCCACACCATTCAATAAAGAAGTTTAAAAAAGTCATTCCTTGAAATATAATGTGTCTGTTGAAGAATCCACTTCAAAGCCAGTAGAATATCAAAATAATCAAAGGGTCCTAGGCTCTCCCCTGGACAATTTTGGGGGAGATTAGAACGTTCTCCAGACCCATCAGACTTGGGTTTCTGGTAAAACACATGGTGCCCCTCCCCCATCATTTCTCTGAAGGCACAGGCGCCCTTTGCTACCCAGTCCAACTCTGCTAAGATTCATTAAGCCTTAACTACGAACTGACAGTTATAATAATAAAAGTTTACCGCCAAAGAAAGGCCGGAGAGAGGAAAAAAGGGGTAATTAATGTGCCACTAACATCAACCATTAAATAATTAGACATGTCGATTAAAAAGTAAGTCAAGCAACGTAATGATGTGACTGGAACGAATTCCGGATCACAACTCGCTCCTTACCATTGCAAGCTCTTGCTAAAAGGTGTGTCCGAGTTGTGATCCGGAGTTCGTTTTTAGTCACGGTCATGACATCTCAATGAAATGCAAGTTCGTAATAAAAGCTTACCGAATCTAGGGATGAATCGGTAATTATGAAGAACAGGAAATTGTCGGGGCAATTGCTGTCTTGCTTCCCACCTCCTTTCTAGACTCGTCAAAAAATTTGACTCTCCCCTTCTTACTACCTAGTAAAGAAAAACCTTAAATAAGTAGCGTGTGCAGACAGACGTCCGTGAGGGCAGGGGCAACTTTAAGTAAAATGGCAAGCTAAGGTTTTTTTTTGAAGACCTTTCTTTAGCTTCTTTTAGCTTGTCACTGCCTCTTTTTTTACCCTTTTCTGCTCCTTTCCTGACCTTCCTTTTGCCCTTTTGCCCTTTAAGCCATTTCCCTGCAGCGCCAGCATTTATCGGTTCAGAAAAGCAAAATAGGGCAAACTTTTTTAAAAGGCAAAAAATACCCACTACTGCCCCCCCCCCTCACCCCCGGTGCCCGCCACTGCCTTAAATGGCCAGTCATTAGTTTATTACACAGTTAAACAAAAGATTTAGTTCAAGTTTCTAATCCTTTTTTGCCTGACAATATGTCAGTACTGTTTGATAAACACTTGACATATCCCCCCCCCCCACCCACCTTGAATTCAAAAATCATCAGGGCCTCCTCCGAATGTTCAAAATTCATCTGCTCCTCCTCCGCCCTCACCACCACGATTCAACCTTTTATAATTGCTGACTCTCCCCGAAGTTATTTTTATTGTATACTTTTTACCATTGTGCTATTGTGTTTACGCTATGGTTTTATTTCAATGTTCAGATGTTGGATAAACGGTAGGGAAATTTAACATTGTATAGGCATAATGAGTACTACCTGACTCTACCCTTAGCATTTTTACAGTATAATATCCTTGCACTATTGTTTTTACTCCTGTAATTTACAGTGGGTTGTTTATTTATAATCAATCTGTCTTTGCACCCCTTCTCCCCAAGACATTGCATGATACATGTTGATGACTTTTTTATTTTTACTGCAGAGTGTTCTCATACTTGATGGAACAAGCAAAGTAATACTCTTATAAAGATCTTAACACATTTCATGTTACGTGTTGTAAAATAATTGCAGTGTGCACTGAAGATCCTCCACGGCCACCTGCACATGTTATACAGCATTGGGATGGTAGTCGACAGGTAAACTCGTCTGCCCGGTACTTTTGCCAGTGGGACCAGATTTCTTATTTAGTGCAGGAAGTTGTCTGTTCACCGGATACGCTAGAATGGGAATTTGCCCAGAACAACACGTGGAAAGAACTTGTGACAGAAAATTGTGGTGAGCCAAATTCTGCTTCAAAAGATTTGATGCTAAAGTTTTATATTTATTTTAGTTTATTTTTCAGTATTAACAATTCCACCACAAAGCATGGACAGCTCTGTTAGTGATCACACTTTCTTTAAAAAAAACCACAAACACACTAACCTACCCTTTACGAGGAAAAAAATAGTAATAGTCCAGTTTTTCACTACTTTGTTTTAAACTGACCGAATTTTTCACTTTTTTCAAAAAGGGTCTATAGTCCCTAATAATAATTAGTCATGTAATCTTTCAACTTTTTTTTATTCAAGCTGGTCTAAAAGACCTCTAAGTAGGACAAATTTGTATTTATAATAGCATTTCTTTGATTCTTAATTTCCAAAAAACATTTTATAATATATAGGCTATTACAATTGTTAAATGGATTTATTTTTTTATAACTGAAAATTTCACTTGCCACTCAGTTACAAAGTCTTATTTCCAAACAGAATCTACATTTCTTTTTTGTTTAGTCTTTTGTAGTTTTCTTTAGTTCTTTTGTTTTAGTTCCACCGTAGACTTCAAAAGCATTCAAAAGATGTGCTTTAAATCCCAAAACTTTATTTTATCAAACTGACCTATCCCTTACAGGATCGAGAATATTTTTGCCCCTCACTTTCTTCATTATGTACTACAATACAGAAGTTTCTAATTTCCGCCTTTTTATAATGAAACATAAATTCAATCAGCAATCCGAAACGAAATAGGGCTACATTTCTAGTTGGTTCAATTTTGTTATCCATTGCCTAACAAAGCATCTGCAAACAATGTTAATTTCATTTTATTATCCATATTTGTCATTTATACGCTGGTAAAAAAAAATAATATAGTTCCTAAAGTAGATCCTTCTGGAACACCCAACTTAAATGTTCTATCGTAACACTTTTCTCTCTCTGGAAAGAAAACTGAAACCAAGAATGAGACAAATTTGCCATACACCAAGAGTGAGATTAACATAACCATAAGACTTCTTTCAATGCATAGAAAAGGGATCTATTATCGTACTTTACCATTAATGCTAATTTTATCTGTTTTACGTTTAAACTTTTTTTTGTCAGTTCTCGCTTATAAATATTACGATCTATCATTTTAACTGAACAAAGGCTATTATGTACACGGTTTATCTTGAGTCCTGCAGGTATTTTATGAGTGGCTACGTTTTCCTGGAGGGGGCGGCATTAATCGACGGCCGCCATTGTTTTTGTAACCATCTTGGATATCAACGAGGCACTCCGCTACCAAAAACATACAATTGATTATCTGTGCCTTTCTGGGGTGAACTAATAATAAATAATAAATAATAATAATAATAAATAATCACTTATATCAGTGTTACCAAGCTTAATGTCATCTCTACTGAACCTAATTCTTAAATATGTGAGGCATAATTGTTTTAATCTATATTTGGTACTCACTGGTTAATTGTGTTTTTTTTATTAGAATGTTCAGATCTGCCTCCACAGAATCCTGCACATACCACAAATAATTGGAATGAAGTCACTCAGCGAATGGGAACTCAAATTGTGTACAATTGTGTCAATAGTGTAGAACCCGTAGTGGCCATGGTTGTTTACTGTTCAACTGCTAGAACATGGAAAGTTGAATACGAAGAAAAGTGTGGTTAGTTACCTATTTATATTATAAGAATAATCCAATGAGCAACATTATTAAATTTTTACGGCTGCACCAAGTCATCTACTGTGAGTGATCAAGTCAGAAAGAGAAACTTTGGTGGCAGGCATCGGTGCTCCGATATCGCTACTTTTTGTTTCGAATACTTGATGGGATCTGTTACCCTGGGGTTTCGCATGGTATCACCCTTTTTGGCAGTTATAGGGATTTGGTTTGGTTAAAACCTTACTGGTTTTGAGCTTGTTACATACGTCTAAATGTAAATTTGTTCCTGTAAAGTCTAACAAAAATCTTTGGCATGCATTTTAATGGACTTTTTTTTTGTCACTCGATATTATAAAATTCAAACACACATGGCAAGGTAAAAAATGCCTTAATACAGTTTTGCACTAATGGTTGCTACATTGGCATGTCGTGAATTATATATCCAATAAAATGCCAATTGCATTAGATTAATTTGTAAAACGGGACCAATACCTGGTGTATCAACTGAATATCGACAATATTGACTACGTTCATAATGAAACGTATAGGTTTATTGCCGTCTCCAGCTTCCAGTGACACCTCCAAACAGGAGGGAGGGGAATTTTCAATGGAAACTTGCATCCTAATAGAATTTCTGAATTTGTTCATTTTGTCCACTACGTAGCGTCATGATGACAATTCCTTCGTTTTGTAGTTGAGTAGCTGGGGCAGTAATTTGCAGAAAATTTACGTCAGAACAAAGCAGCAAGAAAAAACAATGAAGGGAATAGAAGTAACAACTGATTTTAATGTTACCTGGGGAGACAATACGGCGACGGATTAGTGGAAGCACTTATGCTGCGGTGATGGGGAGAGTGGAGGAATAAGATAAAATCATGGCTATGGCTCCGATATTCGTACTTTTCCTCCTACTAATCTATGTTGAGATTAACAAATGTAAAAACCGATTTTTCGGCTAAGTAACTTTGATACTCACCTGAAAAAACTTAACAACCAAAAGGAAAAGTTTCAAAGGGTAGAAAATGCAAATTTACGGTGGACACTGGCCTTCATCAGGATGCCAACACTGACACCTACTTCACCGCTTATCTAGATATGTAGACATCTTTTGTAGATTTGTAGATATGAAGTGAAGTGAAGTGGCTGACTAATATGGCAGCCAGTGCCCACCGAAAATTTGCAAGTTTTTCTACGGTTTGAAATTTATCTTTTTGGCTGTGCTTTTTTCAGTGAGTATTATTGACAAACGTATTGTTAATAGAAATTCGTAAGAGTGATCTCCTTCTTTTAATATTGTTTCCTTGCTGTGGTTGTAGTTTATGGACTATAAAGCCCTAAATTTTGTAGTAAAATGCACTATTGGGTATTGTCTCACTTAAGATACATTTTAAACGTAAATGTCCTTTAGGTTGTTTAGAAGATCCTCCAGAAGTGATTCACCCTTCAGTAAGATTATGGGATGGAAAGACTAAAGATTTTGGTACCAGAGTCAGGTATTTTTGCACCGAAGACCATAACTCGCCAGTTTTTCAAGAAACCATCTGTAATGATAGTCGCCTGTGGGATGTAAAAGTTACTGGCACATGTGGTAATTTCCAGTTTTCAAGTTATGTAAGTAAACAAAGCTAATGACAAAAAACGTTTAAATTCTGCACAATTTTTCTTTTATTTCCAGATTGTAGCATGGCTCCCCCTGCCCCCATATTTCCAGTTACTTTCAATTGGGATAACGTCACTCGTAGTTTTGGAACAAACATTTCATACTACTGTTTAGAGAAGAATACAAAAGCTTTAGAAAAGATAGTACAGTGCAATTATCATTTGCAATGGGAGACCATCGATGAAGAATCATGCCGTGAGTTTCCCTAACTACTAACCATCATCTCGTATCATTTATTCATATTCAGGCTAATTGCACAATTTACGGTCGTATGTGGCAGCTATTAAAATCCTGCTCTATGTTATGCAAGCAAGCCACTTTGCTAAGATGTATATTTGTAAAGATGTATATTAGACCGAAGATATCATTTTTAAAAGGGGACTGTAAAAATATTTTCTTTCAGATTTAAAATGGCGGCTGATTTTTCAAAATGGTTGCAGATTTCCGTTTTACATAACATATTGACTAAATTGTTGAGAAAGATGTCATTTCCTTTAATTTTTAGTGCTGATAGCAATGGTGACCTTTAAAAGAAATATCGATGAAAAATGGCCGATATTTAGTTTTTTTTTCAAAATGGTGTCCTTTCAAATTGTAATAGTTGATTTATTACCATGCTACACATAGTTAATACTAACTTTGCACCCCTGAAAATTGGTGGACCACAGATATGCTATAGAATTACTTCCGTGGGCTACCACATTAGCCTCAATTTTGAGACTTTGAAATCCAATAAACGTATTTTTTTTTTTGCTTATACTTGCTAGCCCAATCACGGGACTGAAAACAAACCGGTTACAAATTATAAAATTTTTTTCAAAACTGGTCCTATTCATACTTTGCATAAAAGAACCATTCTGATTCATAATTCCTACTATGCCGTTTATTTTCCATTTTCTTACATTAGTGTATGCGTGTTATAATTTTTTAAGCAGGATGGAAAGCCAAATGGGCTCGATAAGTGTTAAATAAACGCAGATAAAGAAATACAGATGCAGACCTATTTATGCTGCCTTTTGGACTGATTTTACATTTCTATATTGCCCTTATTTTACGAATTATAGACTGCCTTAAAGATCCTCCAATGACATCTTTTCCTGTGGAAATAGTCTGGAACAATGGTTCAACATACATAGGAACATCTATAGGTTATCGCTGTATGTCAAATTCACTTGCACCCATGTTCCAGTGGGCTTCCTGCAATTATACCAGGGATTGGGAGTTAAAAGAGCCAGAAGATCTGGACGTTTCTTATGCAAAACACTGTCGTAAGTTTTAACTGTGTTAATTATTTAATAATGCTAGCCGGTAACTCATCTAAGGACAGCGACCCACCTAACCCATCAAGGTAACCTGTCTGAGGATGGCATTCACCCATCAGATTCCGTTAGAGGTAACATTTAGTGGATCGAAATGTTGACTAATAAGAATAAAATATTCAAAACTCAAAAAGGGTATTTATTCCCACGACAAATGAAATTTTAAATTTTGGTTTAAATTAAAATTAAAAAAATAGACAAAAATGGAGCCCTCCTTCATGGCAGGCTAGTCGAAGAAGTAAGTCTTCAGCCTCGTACTCCTAAAAGCCTCACCCCCATCCCCCTTAAAAGCATGGGGAAGCTAAGGTAAAAGTATTTAGTACTTCCTGGCAACATTATCTAGAAATGTCTAAATTCTTCTGGATGGCAGGAAGTGAGCTACTGCCCATGTGCAGTGGCTTTACTTCCTTAGATCTAGTAGTAACATCGTCACTAAGCAAGACATTGCATTATCACACTGACTGATCTTTAATATCTTCAGTCATGGCAGTTCCCATTATTTGGACTGCAGAAGGTTACTTTCGAGCTGGTTCTCACGTGGCAATGCTGTCTTTGGTGAAGCTGGTAGTCCTCGCTCGCTTTCAGTGTTTATAATGTAGATTAAAAATAGCAGACAAAGAAACTGCCAATGGCACCAACATGAAGTATATGGATGCTCCAACTCAAAACATTGTTTCAATTCCTTTTTTCCTTGCCTCAAATCCTTTTTCTTCACATAGATTTCTTGGGTCTTTACGGCATCTGACCCCAATTTGTTCATATAGGTGAACCAGCTTAATTTTAAACATTGATAAGCCCAATAAGGAGAGGGAAAATAACCGCGGATGCTTCTGACCAGGGAAACATCCGGTCATTGCTGGGCAGAGACAATGTCCATAATTGGCCAGAATATGTCTTGTAGGTCCTGACGAGGCTGGTAGTCCCTTACATCACTTTGGCCAGCACTGACTGACGTGCCCCTTACCAGGACCCCTTTTCCATTGACGAACCAGATCAACTCCTTCATGCAACTAGGCTGAGCTCTGCCATTCCTCAGCCACAACAAACAGAAAACTGGCAATAATTCTGGATTTTCACTCGTAAATTCACCAAACTTTACTTTTGATTCTTCACCACCACCAGATTTTCGACTTGTGTGCCAACTTACACCATGAAAGCCGCACGTACCATCATCTCAACACATTAATGCACCCGATAAATTTTTTGCTTAAGAGGGGGGGGGCAATGAAACTCACCTAACGAAGGGGGATGCTTCGAGTCCCTTGGTACCTGCTAAAGTACAGTTTTTACCACTTTAGTGCCTCAAAACAGTGGGTGTTATCCAACGAAAACCTGTAGAACCTACTGTGGCACCACCTACCATTGTGATATCGTTAAAGCTTACAGCAAGCGGAGAAAGTGTTCGCACGAGACGAGGCTTGTCTCGGTCTCGTTTTCCATCTCATCTCGTCTCGTCTATTATTGGTCTCGTCTTTTATTTTAACAGCTTTAGAGACCAAGAGGTGAAAATAAGAGACGAGACCAGTAGAAGATGTGACAAGACAATGCATACATAGCTCACGAAAATATGCACTAAGCTTACAGATTATGCACGAAGAATATTTCAAATTAATCCCAACATTAGGCTTATTAATATTTTGCCATTTCACAATGCCATAAACAAAATTACTTTTTTTACAGAATGTGCCTCAGAACCGCCATTGCCACCTTCACCTGCTGTTCGTATTTGGAATAGTACATTGTCGCCTATTGGAAGTAGAGTGGCATACAAATGTACTGCGGACTTAGCTTCCCCCGAATTTCAGTGGGCGACATGTTCATTCAACAACAACTGGGAGTTGAGTATCGAGGAAGAGTTTGCGACACTGATGGCAGCAGAGTGTGGTAGGCCTAATGATTTAAAACAAAAATACACGGACAATATACAGACATAACACATTCAGTGATTTAAAAAATTGCCAAACTTTTTCAGAATGCAAAAGTAAACCAATTGAGCCTCGCTTCGACCTTGATTGGAATTGGACATCTTCAGCGAGATACATCGGTTCAAGAGTTCAGTACTTTTGCAGTTCGATAGGACGATCAAATTTAACTTTTCTGTTAACTGAGTGTGGCAGTGACAGAACATGGAAGTTATCGTCAGAAGACAATTGGAAAGAACTTGTTAGCAGGAATTGTGGTAAGGGACTTTTAAGGAATCTGCTTTAAGATAACTTATCTTCCCCCAATGTGAACTGATCGAAAAAGACAAAAATAATTCCTCATGGCTATAATAAGTAAGAGTGACCGAGACCCATCGGAATTTAAAAATGCAGGTAACTAGACTAAGCAAACTATTTACTGTAACTACTAGAAAATTATATTGCTCCTTTAACGATGAAGCCGCCCATACTCAAGTGTATGCCTTATTTTGTTGATCATTACAGGCACTAGTTGTGAAAACTATTTTTTCTACAAGTTAATTCCAGTTAATTAGACTGTGAACCATCATTTGATGCTACTTGAACAGTAGGTTCTGTTGAATTTTACAATTTACAATTAGTGCCTGAGGCTCATATGGCAGAGTAAGGGTGGGGAGAAAAGGGTGGCTGCACCCGAGTACAGGAAGAAAAAAGTACACAGAAAATGCTATCCCCTTAAACAAAATTGTAGGAAAAAAAACCGTTAAACTTTTTGACTTAGTCTGAATACAATTTGCTGGTCATGTTGGTGATGGTTTGGCAGTCGGGATGTATGAAGATTTTGGATGTGGAGAAAAGTAATGGAGGTTTGGACGATTGAATCTCGATGATAAAATTTATTTAATTATGCTAGTTAACAAATTCGTCAATTTACCATATGGTTGGCTTTGCGAAAGACCATGATGTTGCTTCTGTAGTGTACCAACATGCAAGATCTAGATTTGGGGTTTGTTTAAAGTGGCACTATCACCTTATTGAAAGCAGACAAATTCTGACAACATCTAGCGCTGTGTAGTACGATCTAGCGTTTGCTTGCACCAAGCGAAGGAATGCATAACTGCGTTTCTTTTGACGGAACTAACAAGCCACGACATCCTTAATTATTGAGTGAAAATTTGGTTCACCCTCGTGCACCTGCGAGCAAGCTATAAAGGCTAACAATATCAATGTCGCTCGATGGCGCCATGATATTTTCGTTCGCATTTCAATCGGTGATAGTGCCACTTTAACGTCTCTGTAATTTGTGGCACAGTGGCGTGACTGAGGTTGGCGCTAATGACCTTGCTGTCGATGCGTCATTAAGCCTCATCACCCCCCCCCCCCAAACATGTGGCCTGTGGGAAGGTTGTGTGAACGAGTTTAGTTGAGCATCTTTTTTCTTTGTATTGATATGGCACATGACAAATATTGGGAGTAATATACCAATTTACCATTGTATTGGGACTAAAGGGGTTTGTTAGTCAAGTTCTTGTGTGAGGTAGTTGCCTATTGCCTTCTCGCGGCCATTGCCTTATAAACCAAGAAAACGCAAGCCTTTAAAACAAACACGAACTCTACTGGGACACCATCCCTACATTCAGCATAGCTCCCCCCCCCCCCCAACCCCGATGAAGGAACTTGCATCAGGGTTAATCTGAGACTAACACCAAGACGAGGTGTACTGATACGCAGTCGTACCAGCCAAATGCTCAAAAAAACAGATATGGTATTCCAACAAAATAAAAATGGAATGAATGCTAAAACAGAGCATTTTTTATTCAAGTAGTGAATAACACATTAGCGTACGAGCATGACGTAATTTCTTTCAGCTTGATTTTGCATTACTTCCGCTATGAAGCATTTTTCCACCAGCATGATGTAGTGCGTTTGCATTCTCGTACCTCTGCTCCCCGCACCCCCCTCCCCAAAAAAATATAAAACTGACTGCGAATCTGCTGCATTATTCTTCTGGAGTTAACACGGAATCCTGGCTGAGGCTCTGTCTACACTTATTAGTGAAACAAACATATGCAGTTGTTTAATTCGCGGATCAATACCAATTAAAAAAAAACAGTGAGGAAAAAAAATGGTACTTAAAAAATAACCAGCTGTGTAAACTGAACTAGTGCAACAAATGTTTGGGAAGCATACACATTATAGGTACTATTAACAACTATTTCATTACCTGAATAAAATAAAGCCCTGGTCGCCGGGTGACTGACTTAAAAAAATGTCCAAGAAGCAAATAATTGTTTTGGGCCCAGACGGCAAATAACGATATGAATAAACAGTTCCGTGCTTTAAATGATGATAACCAACCTTCCTTGGCCAGTGAAAGCTACCTGTAACATCAAACGGGAAAACATGAACCAATGATTACGCAGGCTGGAAGTGATGCTGCAGCACCTTGCTTTGATGTTTTTTTTTTTTAATTAACAGCTTATCGAATATAAACAAGTGTTGGTTTAACAAGCATCTACTGCTGTTATTTTCAGGCTCAGACTGGCCATAGTGCCATTGTGCCATGGCACAGGCACACCCTTGGGCTGTTCCACTTTTGGCACCCCTTGGGTAATTTTTTCTCCCTTCTCGATTTTGGATTGCATTCCTGCTAGTAGTCGTTCCTTTCAGGCAAACATCTGTACTTTTTCTTCTCTCCTTTCCGTTCGTTTGAGTTTCCAAACCCTTTTCGTAACTCTTCCCTCTCTTCTCCTCCTTTTCACCCAAGGAAAAAGCCAATTAAAACTATGAAAATCCTTCCCATATAGGTGTTTTAAATAATGCTTACCGTGTTTATCCAAAAACCTTCAGGGGCCATCATGTGTGGCACCCCTGTAATTCCTCCAAATAGCACTGGCGCCCTTTCCTAGCCAGTCCGACTCTGGTTATCTTACTAGTTATAAACCTAAGTTTCTAAATGTGAATATATTTTCCAAGTTTTTTAACTTCACCAGTTCTTTGCGAACTTATCTGAAATAAGCTTTGTCGATGGTTAAGTAAAAACCTATTTTTTAATGATATCATTTTTGTTTTTAACAGAATGTCCGGAGACTCCCTCACCAATAAGGGGTAACAAACTGCTGGAAGTCTCGTGGGATGGCCCTGTTAATCGTGTTGGATCTGTAGTGCGGTATTGGTGCGACTATGAGTTAAACATACTCCATATGAAGTTGCTATGCACAGATAACAAAACCTGGGAAACCATGTATGAGAAGTCATGTTCTCTACCTTGGGAACCTGCTTATACCGTTGAAACCATCGTAGACGAACTTTCAACTGAAACAGCCACTGCTACGTCAATTGCGTCAAAGTTATCACCTCTTTCAACGGAGCTAAATTCAACATCACGTCTATTACTGTTGCCTCTAACTACCATGGACATTAGTCCAGAACAGTCTGTAACTTTGGAAGCAGCTATTGACGAACCTGGTCACTTTTGCCTTGAAGGCTGGGATTCTTTGGGTGGAGAGATGTGTGTGCTTTTGCAGTGGGAGATTTTGTCAAATGACCAAGCTCAGGCAGTTTGCTTATCAGTTGGAGCCACACTGTTGGAGATATATAGACAAGAAGAAGACGATTTGATAGAGATTTACTTGCAGAGTAAGGCTAATCATAATCAGTGGTATTGGCACACGGGTTTTGTTTACGAGCATGGCTCCGTGTACTGGCGATCAGGACGTTTGTTTGGGTAAGTAGGCTTAACTTTGCAAGACTTTGATATGTTTTAAGAATCTGGGACTGCAGGAACCTATCAGTAAGCTTAATTTTTGCAAGGATGTGATAGTTTTTTTTAAGAGTCTGGGACTACAAGAACATATGAATAAGCTTAACTTTTGCAAGGGTTTGATAGGACTTAAGAGTCGGGGATGGCAGGAACTTATGAGTAAGCTTAACTTGCAAAGGTTTGATAGGTTTTAGAGTTTAAGACTGCAGGAACGTATGAGAAAGCTTAACTTCTGCAAGAGTTTGATAGGTTTAAAGAGTTTGGAACTGTAAGAACCTATGAGCCTTAACTTTAGCAAGGGTTTGACAAGTTTTAAGAGTTAAGGACTGCATGAACCTATGAGCAAGCTTAACTTTAGATATTTTTAGAGTTTTGGACTAAAGGAACCTATGTATAAACATGCTGAGGTGCACCAGGGGCTCTAGTAACTTATGATCACACTGCACCCTTAAACTGCTTTCCATGAGACTCTCAATTCCTATTTTCTAGTTATAAGCTAAAATTAATTGTAGTTGTATTGCACATCTGGCCAGACATGCTTGATCACTTTTTGAAGAGCACACAACCAAGATTGTGTTGAAATCTCTTCAACATCTTGACAAGACGAAAGATATCGGTAGATAAAAACACTGTCAAATGTCATCTGAATGTCCAAAAAAATGATAATGAACATCATAAATTCCCAAAAATGAAACTTGCATTTTTTATGTTTTAAAGGTATTGTTTTATTTCATGCCTCATAAGGTTTCTGTTTCAGCACATACTCAAATTTTCAAACGAAGATGCAGCTTGGCGATTATGATAGACAGCAGTGCGGATCCGTGGCTCTTGTCCCTACGTTTTCATGGATGGATGTTGATTGCAAAAACCAGAAAGCACCCTTTATTTGTCGTCCTAACTATGGTATTTAACAAGTGTAAATAACTGCCTTATTGAAAAGAACTTTCAATTCTTAGTTTGGTTAACGTCTCGTGTGGTCTATTTACAGACTTCTTGGGCTATGCAATAGTTTCCTTTAAACCGGCACGAACACGTACTAAAGTTGGAAGTGTTGAAGAATGCTTGAGCGAGTGCCAAAATATGTCTCCCTTTGCTTCTCTGCAGGTTGCGTATTTTTTTAAGAATCATCTTCCTACATCTAGTACTCAAAGAAAGTAACAATTTATCTGCTTTTACTTCAGGAAACCATTTGTAACTGCTTCAGTGAGATTCCTAATCAGTTAGCTATGCTTACTATGAATGCTGTGGAGCGGTCGCATAGCTACGAGTGTGACAAATTAATCCCTTGCAAACGACTTACTGGGCAAATGTGTGGTTGCAAGAGCAAGCCTGCACTCTTCATGTCAGGTAAACAGTGTGATATTTTTTTGAATTCTAGAATTGTTGTAAATGACGTATGTAGTTTCATTTAAAATATTTCGTAAAATGGTACACCAACACTGCAGAAGTAATGTGGAAACTGGATGCAGCCACTGTGGGGCGGGCGGGGAGAGGGGGCGGTCGGTGGACATTTTCATTTCATGCTGCGCAGGAACGTATTTCGCTGGCACAGCGGGAACCAATAGACCGGCATAACCGGGTACAGCTAGTTATCATTATTTCATCATGTAATGTGAAAGAAACCTAAAGCAAGTGTTCCATTTTGCCTGCTACTTGGTGCTGTACTCAATTATTCAAATTAAAATTGTTGATGGTGGTTGTTGGTTGATGCAACTGTAGCAGCGAATCTCTTTAGTGCTGTTATGTTTAAGTTAATGTGCCTCGAACTAAATTAATGGCGGAGTTGATGAAATTAAATAGCAGCTATGGTTATCGTTTTCTCAATATCATTAACAAAATGTATCTAATCCCCTCAACTGAGGTCCTCAAGACATAAGTCTTAGTGTCACAGTTACGTTTTCTTAAAACATTTTATTAAAGGTTATATTGCAGACTATTATTGTTAACTTGTTGCGAATATGAATTTGGTGCGACTTTCTATGAATGCCGGAATTTACTGCAGGAATAAAAATGAACTTGGTGTCGAATTGGGTCATCCAAACAGAAAAAGTGGCTTTAGGTAACTGATTATTCTTCCTTCATTAAGTTGCATAATCCCCCATTAAAAAAAAAGTAAAATGTGAACAGCACATAACTGGCTCACAGTATCATGTAAAACCACGTGGTTATATAACATTTCTTACTACTATAGAAATATTTCGCTTCAGTTTAGACTTAAAATCGCTTTATTAAATGCCCAAATGCCCAAATTAAAAATAATTTTGAAGCTATGCATATCCCTGTAGCTTAAGGCATGCTACTGCATTCCCTAACAATGTGTAGCGTGACATCCGCCCATCACTATCGCTAGGGTACTACGTAGCAAGGGTGATGCTGTTTGTGCTGAAACAATTTTCTAATTTTAATTGGTAAAATATCCTAAAAAAAAGGCCTAAAATTCTTTAAATTCACGTTTGTTCGATGCATGCTTATATCTCAAATTTTGGGATTTTGTTGTGGACTTCTCACTCTCTCTGGGAAAGCGATTGTGTTGAGTGGGTGGCATGCTATGCGTTGTTAGGGAATGCAGTAGCATGCAACCAGGTGGAGGGCTATAGCTTCACAATTACTTTAATTTGAGCATTAATTAAAGCGATTTACGCTTAAACTGAAGGTAAGAATTTTAGGACATTAAAAACTGATTTTAGAATAAAATTCCGATTTTCTAGTGCTGTCTAGATTTTTATCAAGAAGATGTTAGCATTCTGGAGAGACAAGCAGTTCAGTCTGCTTAACAATTATTTTCAGACTATACCTCGAGCCACGGCTGTTTGCCATGAACTCATCATGAGTTAGCCACTGACGAATGAGAATAGCGGGTCTTTGGCTGTCTGAGCAGACGAACTCAGTCACAAGATACACATGTCATGGCAAACAGCCGTGGCTCTTGGCTTAGTATTTCTGGTTCTAAAGAAAATGGATTAAATATTTTTTAAAACACTATCGTCAAATTCATTAGAAATACTTCAAAAATTCAAATGTACAAAAAAATGTTGTTGTTGTAAATTGTATAGTTTTGTGCACTTACGACTCTTAAATCATTCTGTATTAACATATCTTGCAGGTTTTGCAGTGCTGGCTGGCTGTTTCGAAGGCAGTGATGATTCTGCAGTTATAATGCTTCCATTAATATCCTGTGTCCGCCTCTGCGTCTCTAAAGGACGAGTGTTTGCGCTTCACACTGGATTGATCAGTGCATGTACATGTTCCGACGTCTTAAAGCAACGGAAAGCCCTGTTGCCATTTTCAGAGTGTCAGGACAAGAATCTACAACAGCCATTGAGCATTGCTAGAATGCTCACTTACATTTACCGCTTGCCTTCGGTGTTGGGAAAGGAAGGTTTGTGGGTAACATCTGAAAAGCATGATGAAATACTCATGGCTCTCCGTAAGTCGCTAGATGGTCTGGATGACCAGTCTGTAAATGTGAGTGCTGTTTTTAATGTTACGACAACTGACGAAGTTGAAGAGACAACTGAAGAGCCCATGCCTGCTACTGTTAAGGTATGATTGTGTTCTACTAAAGTTATACAGAAAGATGCTTCCTGTTAACATCTCTGGCACTCAAATTAATTACGTCTATTTAGAAATAATGTAAAAAAATATAAATTAGTGAACTTGAATGGAAAGAAATTGCAGCACTCATTTATGAGGGATAGCTCAGGTTTTTTTTAAGTGAAGTATGCAAATGCCCGTAAAATTCTTGATTAGATATCGTTTTAGGTCTTTTCTCAATTTAGCATTCTTAAATACTAAAAGTAAAATTGTTTTCTTACTGTTAGGCAGTTTTAACTTTTTATTTTAATAATAATAATAATAACAACAATAATAATAATAAAAGAAAACCCACCAGTTCACTACCCCAAAAGTGGACGGAAGGGCTTGGGGCCTCTAACCCCTTTCCGAAATTAAAGAATTTGTTGCACAAATTGAGTGTGTCTATCCCAGAGACAGGGGTCGCTTCAAGTACCTCGCTTTTTGCTTATTTGTAACTCTTGTTCTCAAACCATACTTTAGAGAATTGCTGTTGTGAATAGTAAAATGTTTAAAATTAAAGAATCGATTCCTTAGTTAAATGGAACTCGCCAATCATGCTGATGTCTTGTGTAGTTGAATAATTCACAAAATCTTGCAGCATTTCTGGTTCACAAAGCACTAAAAGTTTTAAGAATGCATGTTCTGAATTGGTCACATATTTTTAGAGGTAAATGAAGTTAGTTACTACCTAGATAATAAGGTTTAGTTACTACCAGTATTCATGACTGTACATTATGACTGTATTATGCAGAACAGAAGTATGTTGCATTTTTAATTATGCGTTTAAAGTGTGACCTACCCTTTGTTGATATGCTCTTTTGTGCCATAGCAGTTGCAAAGGTTTACTTGCTTTGCAACTTTTTGACCAATGCAAACATTTTGAACTAGCTGTTATGCCGTAGCTCTCTTATAATTGGTGTGGTTACCTCAGAAGTGTACCCACAGAAAGTAACGCCATGTCTTATAAAATGCTTATGTTTTTTTTCTAATAAATGCCACATGTTTTGGAAGTGGTGTTATTTTTGTTGGAAAAAGCTGTGGTTCTCCTCCTTAGGATTTGTGATTTATGTCATAATGTTAGTACTCCATTCAATATCACTTGACCTCGTGTAGATGCATACATGGAGTAAGCAACACCAAGATTTCTGCTGCACTGAATTTGTAAGTTGTGTACTTTTTTTGGCTCACATGTCTGCTCAGTTCAGCATGGCTGCCCTGGTTTATGGTGTGGCTTTGTCTAGTTGCCAATGTTAAGTGGGCTATGCAAAGATTTGCCTAATACGGCCTTGTTTAAGTTGTTTTTATATAAGCTGTTTTTTCTTCCATGTTTCTGCTCAAATTCAACATGGCTGACCGACTTAGTGCCGTTACATTGTCTTGTTGCCGACATAAAAGGGTTGGGGTTCATTTTGTGTAAAAATATTTATCTGTTTTTGTATCCTTGTCTGCTTAATTCAGCTCGACTCTTCGGTTAAAGTCTTTCAGTGGCTGGAGCTTGTATTTCAGCATCCCTGAACATCATTTTTGGGATTTGTCATAACACCAGCTTGTCTTTGCATCACTTGCTAGGGGAGAAAAAAACCTCTTGCAGGTTATTTGCCTAGATCTTCAATGTCAGCATTGAAATGTGCTGTGGCCAGGATATCAGTGGCTCCCACTGTTAACTTTGGATTACCGGCGTCCTACCTACGGCTTAGTGGTAGGACTTCAGCCTTTGGTTTCAAACATCATGGGTTCAATTCCCCACTCAGGTTGTAATGTAAATAGGTTTGCATCCGAAAATTTGTGTTTAAATTTTAAAGATACGATACAAAAAAACAGTAAATCGATGGAAGCGTGAACTGGCCAATGTTATCACCTACCTAAACCCATTAGATGCTTCATCTTCAGACACAGCTCTTTGCACAACTGCATAGGCAAGTGTTCTTCCTTCCACATCTTCGTATCCTTCTAGAGATAATTACTGACACTGCTACATATGTGCACATGGCTTTCTAAGAAGGGGAGATACAAGCAGATTATGTAAATAAAGGCAGAACCTATTATTCCAACCTACGCTCTCAAACAAATACGGTGTTAAAAAAATTAGTAATGATCGGTCATACTGAACTTAAGCTCGTGAGTCATTATTGCTATCCTCAAATACCTTTTGTTTAACCACTTCGTAATTTTTCTGCCGAAAGGGCACCAAATAAAAGGTTATGGGGAGGCTCGTGTCTCAGTGTGTGGGTGAATTTTCTGGATATTGGTTTTCTGCATTTGAATTCCTGTAATGGGCCTGTAAAAAGCAGAAGATCTGCGTTAAAAGTAGTAAAGCAAAGGAAACGTGTACTGCCTACCTTTATCACATTCCTCACCCTTGTTTGATGCTTCATCTTCAGACACAGATTTTTGCAACACTGCACATGCAAGCGTTCTTCCCTTCCTCCTCCCTCCTTGTATCCTTCTGGATAAAATGACGAGCACTGCTACAGCGTATACAACCATAGGTTCCAATACTTTCAAAAAAGAGATATAAATGGGAGCTAAAAAAAACTGTTGTTTCAATCTGTCTTCAGAAAACAAAATTAGTAATGATCAGTCCAAACTGAGGTTGGGATCTATCCTCAATTACCTTTTGTTAATGGTTTTTTTTTTCATAATTTTTTTCTACTAAAAGGGCGTCCAAAATAAAAGTTAGGTGAGTAGTACTCCAATTTATGGATGCTCTTTCCGAGTTAGTTTTCTGCAACATTCTTATAAATAGCTGATTGTCTACATTTACAATGGCCTTCCAAACCGCAACTCTCAGCCCAGAATCCTCCACTTTGTCAATGGGCTAATCACTGAATGTTCCACGGAAACAAATTTCCTGGCTTTAATTAACCTCCATTTTATCAGATTTTGTTCCTATTTCATCAGTGACTTGCAGGTCACAAACATGCTCAAAAAAGTGTAAGCAATTAATTTCTTGCATCTCCACTAGCAATAAATTTGAGTAGAAAGATACATCAGCTTCTTACCCTGGCTGGAAAATAAGATCTCAGTGGTGCAGTGGTTAACGTCCAACACGTGAATGAAAAATCCTTTGCTACATATAAAGTTACTAAACTTGTAAACTGGACAGAGCCATCGCACAGCTTGATATTGGCGTACCTTTCCCTGGTTAGTCGTTGCGTTCCATACCTTGCCTTTGTTGTTTCAAAAATGTGTTCTCGTCACTTGTGATGACAGTAAATGGACCATGAAATTATTAAAACGAAGCTTTCGTGGTGGAACCCCATTGCCCTCTCTGCATTTTACATAAATTGTTATTTCAAAGGAATCCATTAAATGTTCCAAAATATTTACTTTACTTGGCTGTGGTTTTTCCCTTTTTTCCTGAATGAAGATGTGGCTGTGTAACCCATTTCAATTCTCTGCTGTTTAGAAAGTTTTTCCCAGAATGTTAAACGCAGAATGTACTGGAGTAGACAATCAATATCCATTATAGGCTTGTCCCAGAGCACAAAATGTGTGCGGACTAGAAGAGCTATCACAATGGGATAGGATTTCCTTTCTTATTATGGCTTTAAAAGGGACCCTAGGTTACTTAATATCTAAATTTTCATTGCTTCTTTCATAAGCTATGTCACTCTTTGGAACCAGCATTGGTACCGTGTAGTCACTAGACCAGTTGCAAGTTTTGACTGTCTGCAGTTTCCGTATACTTTTTTTTATTAAGTTGCGTAATTTTTTTAGGCTACCACTGCTGCCACCATACTGATGTCTACGACCACTGCTGCTACTACAATGACTGCTACAACCACTGCTTCTACAACAATAACTTCTACAACCCCTGCTGTTACTATAATGACTTCTACAACCCCTGCTGTTACTACAGTTACTTATGCTACTACTGCTGCTACTACGAATTCTCCAACTACTGCAGCTACTACTGTAACTTCCGCCACCACTACCACAATGACTTCTAACATCACTGATGCTGCTGCAATGACTAATACCACCACTGATTATATTGCAACAACAACTGCTGCTACAACAACTTCACATCCACAAGTGAACAATTTCGAAGATGTGAAGGTTTACCGTAAAGCCTCCATGGAAGAGAATGACAGTGCACTGGTATTTTCGCAACTGGATGAGGAGCCCCTCCCATCAAATAATGATAAAAACAGCAAGAATAACATAAAGCTTGCTGGAAAAGACATAAACTTAGGTATAAACAAAGATTCTGCATCTTCCGTCTCATCGATTCATTTGTCAGCCAGGAGAAGCATTATGATAGTAGTAACTATCACTACTTTTCATATGTTGTTCGGCTGATGAACCGTATATGCTTGAAAAAAATAAAGAATCTTAAACTACACTAAAATTTATTTTCTTCCACTTACGTAGACTATGAAAGTGTGCTCTTGCAGATGGTAGAACTCCCAACCCTTAAGTAATGACTAAAACTAAGAAGAATTATTACCTCACTAATGTAAAGTACAATATATTTGTCGCATGGTGTCTGCCTGCATTTGCTGTGTAATTACGTAATGCATTAAAGAAGTATACTTTTCAGTCAATTGGAGATTTTTTTCGCTTCCAAGATTTGAACCTTGCTGCAAATTACCAGTACGTATGTTTATTGTGTTTGCTAATACGTAGGTTTTAAATTGATTAATAGAATTCTGACCGACTAAGTGTACAGGCCGAGTTATAAGAAAAAACGCAAACTTTAGGTAAAGGTATCATTGTTGCTTCATAATAAGTTAAATCTGTCTAAAGCCACATTCATACTTGGTAAATTTGCTGTGTATCATTGCACCACACTGTTGCCTTGGATCATATTGGATTTGACTCGTGACTTTGTATCATATCAAAAGTTGGACACACGGAACCTGGATTGTTATGGATTGCAGTATAGCACTGTTATTCTACATTCATCCTTTGGCTTGAACAGCTTTTCAACAGCCCACTCCTGACATCACGACGAAAGCATTGGGCTGTAGGCTACGTAGTATACATTCATTTGGTATTTATTCAACACTGTTACTGTACGGTGATAACGCTTAAAAATCCATTGACTTCTGGTAGAACTTCGGACTCTTAAGGTTTAGGTCCAGTCTTTAGGTCCCTAGGATGGTTGCACTATAATTAGTTTAATTTCCTTGAATATTTTTTTTCTTCATGGATTAGTCAAAATTTCATACTAGAAACAGTGCTTTTTCCACAGTTTTGCAAATACCTATTATTTGGAATTCCTTCAACTTAATGTTGTACTGCAATGCAAATTAACTTCTCTCAAGTGCTGGTGTTTATCTGCCAATCTGTCTGACAGTTTCTTTCTTTTAGCATGTTAACCCATTATCTGATTTTTTCAAACTAAACACACCAGCTCTATGCCGTCTTTAAACCCACAAAGAGGGCATAGAACTGGTGTACTTACTTTGAAATAAATCAAATACTGGCGTTCAAATCGCTAAAAGAAAGAAACTGACTGTCAGACGGATAGGCAGATAAACACCAGCAAAGGATAAGAAGTTACTTCGCATTGCTGTGCACCACGGATCGCGAAAATTTAAGCAACCCTTAGGCTCACTCACACACTAGTTCTAAAATGTGGCTACAATCTTAGATTTCTTGGTTCTGATTCAAACTTGTATCTTCTAAGATGTCAGTTAGCACTTGCAGATTTAAGAAAGGTTTAGCTTGACCCTCAATTAACCCTTTAAAGGACCGTGTGGTTTAAACACAGCACCTATGTGACGAAGCAAAAAATTGGTACCTCGACACACCGCAAGCTTTGTGAGGGGGGCCCTTGGGACCCCCAAGTAAAGCGAGCAGCGATAGCCCAGTGGTCAGCGTATTTGTCTCCAAACTAAATGAATGCCGGTTCGAATTCAGCAACAAACCCAAATGACTTACAAAAAAAGTCGTGAAGTAGCTACTTCCCATAGAAGGTAAGACGTGGTTTTCTAAGCCCAGCTTAACCCTTTAAAGAACAGTGTGTTTTATAGACAACACCTGCATGACAGAGCAAAAACTAGGTCCCTTGGAATACCGCTAGCTTTGTAAAGGTGTGCCGGGGACCCCGTGCAAAGCAAGCAGCAACAGCCATCCTCATCTCCAAACCAAGTGAATGCTGGTTTGAATCCAGCACCCGACCCAAATATCTTATGCTTCCTGACCTTGTTTTCAAGTGTTATAAGATATTTGGGTCGGGTGCTGGATTCAAACCAGCATTCACTTGGTTTGGAGATGAGGATGGCTGTTGCTGCTTCCATCTTATCTTATGCTTCCTGACCTTGTTTTCAAGTGTTATATGTATTTCTTAAAGGGTTAAGGACCTTTCTAGAAAAGTAAACGTCTTCAATGCTTCATATTTTTAAAAATCAATTTGTAAGAAACTTAAACACAATTCCACTAATTTGTTTACTTTTTTTTTTATAAAAAGTATTAAATTTCTTTTTGTCATTCATATTCAGGTCAAGCATCATAGTAAAATTCACTCTTGAGCAAAATCAGAGTTGCAGCCAAATAAATCCCCCCTCGTTAATAATGAATGAATGAATTTTTTTGTGGTCAATAAATTACAAAAGGACAAGGAAGGGATACTGAGGTATCCACTAATACCAAGCCTACATATAATTATAAAAAGTCATATTCTTCTGTTCTAAAATATACTACAGTATGCTGACTGGCATACCTTTGTCATGGCAACTAATGAATACATAACATACCCAGTCAGAATTACATTTTTTGATTTAATTTTTTTTAACTGATTTTTAACTGATTTAATATTTAACTGAGTTTTACTAATCCTTAATTTTAGTAAATAAAATTTTATGAAATAAATACACCTTCGTACAACCAAGCCCAAACCTTTGGCACACTGATAAGCCACATGACGCAATGCATCCAACAAAGTTGTTGCAAATAATTATTTTCACGTTCGTGATTGTTGCTTCCACTTTGAAACAATTCTATTCAGTTCAGCTTAGCTCTGAAAACACGCATCTACGAAATAAATACGCCTTTCAATCTTTTCAGATTGCCAATTTTAAGTTCAGGCTTCGGCATTAACAGTGTAGATTAATTTCGCTTAAAATTACGCTTGTAGATGAAACACATTCTTTTATTTTACCTATTAACAATCAACAATTCTGTCAATGTTTGATTTCCCAGGCAAGCACAAACACACAACACGTCCATCAAGATTTCCAAAAACGTTCATTTAATTGTTTAACCCTGTACATAATTGTTTAACGATCATAATATAATGTAAGATATTACTTCATCTAACTCGTGGGTGCAAATGGACGACCAAATACTGCCCTCAGTTTTAAATGGAAATGTGGATTTTTGGGCTGTTCAATAATACAGGTAACTAATCTTTCATTATCTCGGCCGGAGTTCGTAGGACCAAATTTAAGATTAAGGAAAGTTTTTACATCGTAAAATCCATCATTTGTTTGTAGTGACTGCTCTTTGATGAGACTTTTATCTTCAACGTCGTTGTCATTCACTTGCCACGCAATTGTTGCTGGAGGTGATCCACCTTTGGATTCGCATTCTATTAGAACCTCTCCAGTAATTGGATCAGGATGGACTACAACAGCAGTATCAGCAACAACAATGTCCCCGTTGTACTTCAAGTTATTCTCTAGTGGTGCTCCTGAAAATAAAGGGTGAATTGGAGCATCAGAGTATTACTAAACCTGCAGCACTCGCGGACGTCAGGGCCCTGGGACTAATACAACAGCGGGCCCTCCTCCCCCGACTGAAATTGTAAAACGGTTACACTATGTTATAATATTCGTCGGCCACAATTGTGCTTTAACGGGTCAGGTCATTCATAAATCCAGGCTGGTTACATTTGAAGGCTTCCCTGCCTAACAGGCTGACAGGCTTGCACTACAGTGCTTCTGCTCAGTGCTCGTTGCCATTAGATTGGAGTTGTTGTTTGTTGGGAGTATAAAAAAAGTTCACAATACGCACAAATCGAGTAAATTACTCATAGTCATCGAAACTCACAATTGCGAAAAGAATTTTCAGGCTGTGCAGGCCCCTTGAGTGACCGGGCCCGGGTACAGTGGGTCCACCTGACCCCCCTGTTATGGGGGCCCTGGCGGACGTTATAATCTGTCATTTTACTATATTAACAGAATTCCAAACTTGAAGTTTCTCTCCTCTTATTGTCTTTTCCCTATTATTATTATTAATATTTAACCAATAGATAACCAAATACCGTGAAATTATTCATTAATGATAATAATGCTAATAAAACTTGGTGGTTACAGTAAATTAGTGGTTACAGTAACCACTAATTGCAATACTCACTTAGAACTGTCAATGATCTAGTCATAGTTGTGCCATTTGATCCACATGTCCACATTCCTTGGTCGCTGAGTTGAACGCTGTCGATTTGCAAGTCACAGTTCCCAATAGCAGGATCAGTTATAATTTTGTACCCTGCCGGATTAGTGTTGCCAAATCTTGAATCCACGGTCAAACTTTTATGAGTCCAAAAACATGACCCATATCTGATTTCGTGACTGCACAGTAGTACTGTCTTGGTCATTACAAATGCTTCCTGCTGGAGTAAATTTTCTATGAAACAAGAATGAATGAGGTGATCAGCGTTCAAGTAGCTAAACTCGATCATCTGAATTAATATATGATTAATTACTGAATGGAAAGAGTGGTTAGTGCTGTGGTTTCGTTTACTGCCGTCAGAGTGAAATGTAAAGATACCATGAAATACTTAGTGACGTGGACAATAAATATTGCAAGAGTTTTCGATGGCACTTATTTCAGCACTTGGTTTCGGATAAAAACAAATAACTTATTTCAGCACTTGGTTTCAGATAAAAACAAATAACTTATTTCAGCACTTGGTTTCAGATTAAAAAAAAATAGTCTGAATTATTGGACGGTTTAACAAATTTACTCCGCTTTTCCTAAAAATAAAATTGGGTGTATAGCTTCAATTAAAATTTTCACATGATGTACTTCCAGACCAACACAGGGCAATTCAAACAGTAAAACATGTAAGTCAGATGATGAAGATATATCCGAGCAATAAATCCATGGAAAACACAGAAAATGAGTAAATTAGATAATTGGGGCACATTCTGCATGTGTTGAAAACAGCCTTGCTGAAGTAGCTTGTAGCAGACCTCCACAGTGGCGTATAGACTGTAGAGGTATCCAGGGCAATGTGTACGTACAGGGCCGTGTGCATGGTGTACGTAATAAGTTCTTCCAATAATCTTCCAAGCCCAAAACCGTTTTTAGCCATGCAGGAAGATCATACTCGGGGCTTTAAAGATGTAATGATTGTCTTCCTGTTCTTTGGATTTACATGGCATTTTCTGTATTTGTCCAGCAATGTCTCCAATCGAAGCTCAACTCTTTATTTTTTTTTTAAAGAAGAAAAGTATTTACTACAGGTGTCAGGGTGGGAGGCACCTGAAACTGATCTCATTAGTTGGCCGCGCTGGCATAATTTTTTCGTAAACTGATTAGCAAAACTCGATACATAGCTCTCCATGCAGCCCAGTAACTTACAGAAAAAAACCGTTTAATCCGACTCAAGTCACCTAACCTAACCCAACCTAACTACAATAATAACACATCACCAATAAAGTAAATTTACACATAATCACCACTAGTGAGTGCTAAGTAACGAAGTTTCGTAGTGAGATGGGCCCCCGCCTATCTGAACTGTTTACGAAAAAAATATGCATACCGTTGTGCAGTAAAAACATTTTTGGTATTTACGTAGTAGAAAACCCTAATTAACTTATGCACTCCACCCTTTCAAATCCATTGCACCTCACTTGCTGCGATGGGACAGAATGTTCCCTCATCTTTTGTATAATGCGACACTTTTAATCTTAAATCTTAGACCTGTAGAGGCAGGCTTAAGAAAGGAGTGGAAAAGGAAAATATCTTGGCTGTACTTACTATTTTCCTGGAGGTGAGCTTTGCCTGACACTATGGCTGTGGTTGATGTTTCCACTCTACACATCCATTCAGTAGCATCTTCCAAAGTCGTGTTGACAATTCTAAGCTGGCAGTTTCCAGGCTCACTGCTCAGCATAGGTAGTTGGTAGTTGTTTCCAGTGGTTGGAACGAGAAGCTTATTTCTATACCAGAAGCATTTGGTAGCCCTTCTTGTGATGCTGCACTCTAACGTCGTAGAATCTCCTGGGATGAATTCTTCGTCAACTGGCTCGTTAATAAATGCCACCACTGATGAAAAATTAAAAGAAACACTACAAATGATGTCGGAAAATTCTTTACACAAGTTGTTCTTTCATAAGGAGCAACAAATTTCGTTCAACCATTTGTGATAAGGATCTAGTTGAAAAAAGAAATCTAAACCAACAAATCATTAAGTTGAACACATCCCTGAGTAGGCATAAGCAGTTTGATGCTCTCTTTAAACACGAGTGAGATTCGGTTTGATAATTATTTTCTTTCCGTTTATCCGTAATTTCGTTTTACGGTTTTGATTTCGATTTACGATTTCGATTTTCAATTTTACGAAGTAACTTTTATTTAATATTTTTAGTTTTATGATGTTTTTTTTATGTTTACCTCTATTTGGCGTATCAGTACTGGCCCCCATCACATTTCGTCAACCAAACTGTAATTTCATTGGCTTCGGAGCAGATGTTTCTTATTGGGCCTAAACGACATTTTAGTGCAATTAATACATCATGTTAAACGTACCCTAACAGAAATGCATCTTCGTGTTCCCGTAAGTCCGACGATTCACGAAAGTACGTCATTGCCCTAAAACGGGCATAAATACTCCGAACGCTGCCGAGAAGCAGCTTCGTGTCATCGGCTATAATACCCCAAGTGCTTCTATGAAATCGATTTGTATGTTTTAGCACGAAATTACTTTCCAGATTTAATTTTCCGAGACCGAAGGTCGAGGTAAATTTGTTGGAAAGTAGTTGAGTGCTAAAACGCAGAAATTATACACATCATAGAAACACGAGAAGGGTTCGGTTAGGGAATTTTTCTTTTCTTTCCGCAAAACGATTCTCTGAAGCAATTTCGTTGTACGGTTCGTTTCGTGTACGGTTTCGTTTTCGATTCACCATGGTCTTTTCAGTGTAATTCGGTTTCACTTTCGATTCACCATGCTCTTTTCAGTGTAAGTCGGCATGTTGGTCGTTTTGCGGTTAAGAAAATGAAAATTCTCGTAAAAATCCGATGATTCCCTAATCCCTAATATGGGTATAATAAGAATGAAAGCGAAATTGCATCCTCTTATACTATATAGATCTGTGGTTTGTTTGTCGACGACCATTCAGAAACGAGTATAGCTTCGGTCTGTATAATTACTGAAGCAGAAAGCTCTAGTGTGTTCTTTGCACCGTGGTCTTAAATCGGTATGGTGCTCGTTTTGCGGGAAGAAAACAAAACTTGTCATACGTAATAGCCCAAGAGCTAAGGAAATTATCGATAATTAAATTCACGAGTGTGAATCACGTTGGAATTCTGCCAATAAATAAATTGAGTCGTGAAAAAATTTGATAATTTTCAGTAGCTCGTGGAATATTTAGTTGTAGTCGTTCTCGTTATTTTTCATCTTTCTGCACTCTAAATTGCGCAGAAATAAAAATTTTTTTGGCGCACAAGTTATAGCCGTATTAAGGCATTGAAGTCACTTTTGTGAATCGTTGGACTATTACGGAAATACAAAGATACATTTCGGTCAGGGTACGTTTAACGTGGTGTATCTGCGACATTAAAATGTTGTTTAGGCTAGACCTAATACGAAACACCTGCTCTGAAGCAAACAAAATTACAGGTTGGTTGACTTAATGTAATGGGACCAATATCGCTACGCCACACAGACGAAAACATCGTAAATTCAAAACATTGTAAAATTGTAAACAAATACTGTAAACATCAAAGCCATTGTAAGCATCGATGGGGCTAAATGTTAATACGTACATAAAATCTAAACGTCGAATCTAGTAAGAATTGTTTTGTGGACAGGAAACCAAATGTCTTACAGAATTCCACTCATGCTTTTACGAAATCTATAATTTTTGCATTTTAACACTCAACTCCTGACCTTCGGTGTTGGGAAATTAAATCTGGAAAAAGAGTTTCATGCTAAAACACACAAATAGTCGATTTCATAAAAGCACGAGTGGTATTATGACTGACAGGAAACTATTCAAATAACGAAGGCAACTACCAACTGCTTGCGGCTTCGTGGTAAAGGTCGTGACTGGGTCGAGGCCCAGCTTTTTGCTCTCATGTCGAATATGTCTTAAGTTTGTTAAAGCTTAAGTGTAAAAAAGAAGAAGGAATGGGAGGGAGGAACTAAACTTCTAAAATGTTATTCGTTAGGTGTACTTACGCTTATATGTGACAGTGAGGTGAGCCGCGTTAGATGCCAGAGAAGTGGAAAGTGTATCAACGATACACAACCATTCGCCCGCATCTTTGACAGACGTGCTGTTGATTTTGAGCTGGCAATTTCCCGGTTCACTCATGGGCACAGTGTAATTGTTTCCAGTGGTTGAAAGAAGGGTGCGATTTCTAAACCAGTTGCATTTGGTAGCCACTGTTGTAATGCTGCACTCGAGCGTCACAGAGTCTCCTGGGGTAAATTCTGCATCAGCAGGCTGTTCTTTAAATTCCGCATCATCAGGATGCGGCACGTCTGAAGGAAAACATAATTGGTAAAAATCCAAAATGAAAATACTGGACAATACTAATGCAAGTAGGATATGCACTCCCTTGATTTCTGGAATTGTATTATCTTCTAACCCGGGGTTAATCTCGTAATTTTGGGCCTTTTTATGTTCTTGCTTCTCTAAGAGTGAGCAAAAAAAAAGTAGCGACAGAAGAATTTTTGCGTACTAAATTATGTGTTAAATTAAGTTTCAAAGTGTAAATTAATTATTAATGATTAATTATTAGATCTAGTCAGAAAGTATTTACGTATTTATTTTTATATAAAGCATGATGACATCACATTAACATAGCGCCTAACTAAAACTCTTGTAGTTATATTTGGATTTGGGCTGTGTTTACGGAGGCTCCAGCAACATGGCTATTGGACCCAGGAACTCAAAGAAGGAAGCATTCCTTGAAAAGGATAGCAAAAAAAAAAAAAAACAGGAAATTTTATCCAAAAAAGAAGAGGTAGCGTGTTGTTTTATAATACAAAGCATCCAGCCAAACCATCAATTAAAGGATTTACAACCTCAGTCATTTTCAAACTGCTTGGGGAATTTTAACTTTAATTTACAGATTAAGGAGCCCGGCTGTAAAGATAGTAATCCCCAAATGATTAGTATGTTTGTTCATACAGATTGCACAATAAATTACTCTTATTTGAATTTATCGATCTAACACTCGCCACAGCAAATTTAAAATCCTGAACAGTTAAACAAATTAGCAAAAATGTAAAACTAACAGTGATGGCGAAGAAAAAGAAACGTTAGAAAGTAAAGAAAGCTACATATGATTTTAAATTTAGAATAAAGGCGCTACAAAGAATCAAATTTACGAGTTAGGTTAGCCCACGAGTCACAAACTCGTAAATTTGATTCCTTTCAAGCTACAGCAACTAAGCAACTTCTAGAATGGTCGTGTCAGTAAGTCAAAAGCAATGGAAATAGGTTTGCATCTGTATTTATTTAGCCCTCCAGTATTATGGACTAAACGTTGGCAGCTCATGCTGTTTACAAGTTATATTGCTAAAACAGAAAACCGCATCATCACAGTCAATTTAGCTTCAAACTCACCTCTGCCTGACTCAAAGTAAATTTCAATCCACTCTGCCTGCTGTAGGCCCAAAATCTGTTTCCTGGTACTCTTTCATTCACTTAATCCTTTGTACTCATGCAGGCTATGGGTGGTATCTGTGATAATTTTGGAGTCAGGCCAAAACTAATGAAAGTTTTTAAAATCAGATTTGTGCAACTAAATTGTATTCTGTATAGTTATCAACTGATCACAATCGTAGCTCAGTACTGCAGGGAAGCTTTCCTGGTCCGAGTCTGCAATAGTTGCTACTGCCCTCGAATGCAACAGTGAGGGCAAAATAAAAGGCAAGACTCGTGTCTTACTTAAAAAAAAAACATTTTAATGATGAACAAGAGTCAATCCGGGATGGCCTACACTGTCTTCATACCAATTTCACCATGGGTTAAAATTGATAACTATAGTTGTTTTCAATTACTATGCAACAAAATTTGTATCATGCATATTGCATACCAGGGAACTTAGAGTAAGTCAAGAAGTGCATGTTACAACAACTTAAAAAACACATACTTTGGATGCTAAATGAAAACTTGAACATTGCTACCGAAAGTAACAATGTTCTAGTTTTCATTTAACCTTTGAACTATTAGTCGGTGCGATTAACTTTGCGATTGTTATGGTGTGTTGGTATCACTCCTTTGGAGGGCCAAACCATTCAGAACTTGGCGGTTCCTTTTACAGTTTTGGTTTTTGATATGATGTGCATAAACGGATAAGCCAAAATAATAGAGAAAAGTACCCACCATGCTGCTTCCAAAAGTAGGCAAGGAGTTAACGACCATAAAAGTAAAAATGAATAAAAATTCAAAATAAACATCTCATGTAACATAAGATGGCCTAACTGAATTTCTTCTACTTTTTTGAGTAAAATCCTAAAAGCAAACATGTACCTAGGTCAAAAGTGACAGGGCGAGACTGTACTGTAAGAGGACCATCTTGAGTAACTTGTGTAGCAACACACTTATAAGTGCCAGATTCAGTTACTATGAAGAAGTCTGAAGGCGTCACAACAGTCGTCCACGTATTGCCATCATTGGCTTGCTTCTGAATAACAACTTGCGGTTTGGGAAGGCCATTTGAGCGACAAGAGATGTTGTTTTTATTTTCTTCGTCACGTATCAAATCAACATAATCCGTTTTATCTGGAAAACCAAAAAAATGCGTGTAAGCATTACGATTGCCTGGTCATAAATGACTGAAAAAAACTGTTAACTCTTCTTTCTGAGTACTGATAAACAACTTGCTAACAAAAAAAATTTGTGATATTATCACTTTTTTTTGTTAGCAAGAAAAGTTTATTACCAATTTCATTGTATTCAAAATGTGTAAAAGAGAAATGTTGCTGGAATTCAGTAATTCGATGGGAAAGCTTTGAAGGAAGAACTTTTGAACACTATATTGCAAGAGTAAACCCCAAAAGAACAATTTGGAAACATCCCTTTAAAATAACGTACCTGTGGCAACAACTTCATGAAACAAGCAAGTTCCAATATATTTGTGGTTAGCTTCACCACACTCCTGGGACCATTAAGCAATAACAACCGTAGCTGTTCTAGGTTACGGAATTGTTACAAAGTTGACGCCTCTCATCATTGCTTTTGTAAAATAAGATTCTGGTGAAGCTGAATCAACTGACCTCGATCCAGGAAACGAAACTCGCAGCTTCTCTCCCAGACGATCTTGTGCCAAGGGATGGAATATAAAGCAACAGTTACAAAACAGCCACTCCCTCATCTCCATTCATTGACTCCTGGTTCAGTGAATCAACTCCATGCCAGTTTAGAAGGAGGCACGGGGAAAAAACGCACCCCGACTGTGATTACATGGAGTGGTTCACAAACAGAATCCCGAATCATGCTGCTATGATGAAATGTAAGGTACTAGTCACCATTTATTGCCGGAAGGAAGGCGGTGGAGGAAATAAGGGGCCATGAAGCTTTTGGACTATCGTGATCAAGAGGGGGGGAGCGTCACAAAAAAACTACTCACCAAACTGGAAGAAAAAAGTCATTTTTGGACCTCAAAAATGACACTTACAGCAGTCAAAATTTCTAAATACACTCTCCAGACTCCACTCCTCCTCCACTGTATGAGCGTTTACAATGTTTTGAAGCTATAAGTGCCAGTACTACAACTATAGATTTTCAATAAACCTTCTAGAAATGCCTTGCCTCCTTGTTTATTGGCTTCTTCTGTGTTTCAGGTGCCGACTATGTTACGGATGTGGACATACAAGCAAACACAGGGCTCATCATACTTATTGACACAACTCGACACAAGATGGGTGTAAGGAACGTCGTTTTTTTATAGAACATTTTTAACCCATCGTGTGTTTTAGTTAAAAACGAGGCACGTTTTCCTTACAACTAGTGGTAACTTGTCGGTGCGTAGTACAACTTGTTGGTGTGTAGTGCTTACTAATATGGCTACAGGAAATCATCAGCAAACAGTTTCAATAAACATATGAAACCACATTTTTTCGGGTGGGTCACATCATTTTTGGACTTTGAGTTGGGGGGGGGGGGTCAAGATTGTTTCAGGATTTCGAAGGGGGAAGGGGTCGTCGAAAATTTGTTGGTCACATTTTTATTTCCTCCGCCTCCCTCCGGACCCTAAGTGCGTAAAGGTAGTGTGGTAGACAAGGATATTTTAGTGTAACACTTTCGCTGGGTGGTTCATTTTTCCCGTCATCCTTATGCCATTTGCAGCATTTTGTGTACATTTACTGAATGCTTATCACTGAAGTCACCAACTTGGATTACCTTAGGACGAGCCATTACAAACAACACTAGGAATTCAGAAATTCAAACTTTTTTTATCACCTAGGTCAATCGATAAGGTCCATCACCACATGAACAATTTCACTACTAAAATTGACTTTCGTAGTTATTATGTTGAAAAGAGAAGCCCAAAATGAACAATGTCAATACAACTGGATTTTTCGAGCTGCTTCCAGCTCATTATCAAGGGAATAAAAAACGTAATACACTTAAAATTACATAACAGACAGCCGATTGCAGGCAAAACTGCCAAAGTCAACACAACAATTCAAACAATTTTTGAGAATTAAAAAATTAAAAAAAATTTAAACTTTAAAAAAGAGGAAGAGGAGAATGACTTCCTTGTGCTGAAAACACAAGAAGAAGTGGCGACTATTAGAGTGCAGTCAGGGTTTTATTCATTTATTCATTTTATTCACTAGTGGTGAGTGTGTCAAACAGTTATTTCTATGGTACTCTGGTGTAGAATTTGGAAACAGAGGACTTTCTAAGGAGTTCTAAGTACTCTTTTAATTTGTTGTCATTAGGGAGCAGATGATTATGAACCTGTGAGCAGGCCCCCCCCCCCACAACGTGGGAGGGCAAGGGGGGGGGCAGGTGGACCCGCGGTACTCAGGCCTGCATGGCCTAAAAATAATTTTTTTTGAGTTTTGATGACAATGAGTAACGTATGAGTTCTCGATTTGTGCGTGTTGTGAATTTTTTTTATACTCTCCACACAACTTAGCACAATTATGACCGACGAATATTATAACATAGTGTAACCTTTTTATGATTTCAGTCAGGATAGTGGGGCCCGCTGTGATAGTCAGTGCCAGGCCCCTAATTTTGATGTGGGAGCTCTGCCTGTGGGTCGTGCAAAAGCAATGCACAGAATTTCAAGATAAGGCCTTCTATGATTGCGGAATTTGGAAAGGAATTTTAGTGTTTGAAATGTTAGGTTTGTGGCTCATTTTTTTTTTTTTTTGGACTGGATTAACGAGTTGTTGTTGTCATGCAGTTTGAAATTCGATTAGTGGGATCTTGGTCGTTCTATTAACCTTTGTTCACTGTGTTCAATATAGGTGGTGTCACATGCAGTTTTGCCTGCAATCGGCAGTCTGTTATACAATTTTAAGTGTAGTGTTTTTTTATTCCTTTGATAATGAGCAGGAGTCAGCTCGAAATGTCGGGTTGTGTTGCCATTGTGCACTTTGGGCTTCTTTTCAACACACTTCGTTACAGTGCTGACATTTTCCTATTTCGTAGTTCTTCTCATATAGTTGTTGACATCGTTATGTAATTAGGTATTACTTACAGTTTACAGCTATAGTAGCTCTCAAATATGGTGACACATCATTATCAAAAGCTTCATGATATACCCTGCAGAGTACTTCTTTTTCCTTTTCAGCATCTTCCGGTCGTACATTATAATAATTCATGCCGCTATCTGTATTGAAGAGCAATGTTAAAACACTGAACGATTTGCCGTTAACTTGTAACGTGTGGTCTTCTATGGCTGGGTCATCTCTTTTTAGGATTACGCCATTGACTGTCCACTCGAATCCCAACGCTGGAGGCTTCCCTCCCTCACACACGCACTCTACTTTTACACCAGTTGAGTCTACATTTTCTACGACCTTCTTGGTATCCTGTATATTCACACCTTCATGTTGGAGAGAAATTGTTGGAATTTCTGGAAGTAAACAAAGAGTTATGTGCTGAAGGAAAATCAATTCTGAAGGAAGATAATCCTAATTAAATTTTAATCCAGAGAGCAGGTAATTATTTGGTTTTCGGCCTATTCAGCCAAAAATTCAAGTATTTAGTACATTGATTTTTGCCGAATAACGATATTAGGTATTCGGCCGACTAATTATTTATTTGGCCGAATACTGACTTTGGCCGAATAGTGTTAAGGTTCGGTGGTATTTGGCCGATTTTTGTTGTTGTTAGTATAAATTTATGCAATTTTGTTAAGGTAAGAACGTTCAGCTACGTATTTCGCATTTGGTTTGTGAGGAATTGTCTTTTAACGTTTCTATTTAAAGGCGACTGCCTGTTCGCAAGGCCCAATACGAAACTGTAAATTTTATGAGGAAGAGGGCTAAAATGTGTTGTATACTTTTACTTCCGTTTTGACATGTTTTTTTTTATCAGGAAACTTGATCAGCGTATTTGTCTATACATAGTCAGTATGGTCATACATTTTAATCAATAACTGAAGAAAAAAAATGACTTTGCCGTTTAGAAAAACATCATTAAAGCTTGTATCCCCATACTCACAGCTGTGAAAATACGCAAATAAAAACGGATTAGAGTTCACTCGTTCGTAACGAACTATAATTTGAAGTCCAATTTCGGGGAACAAGGACTGTTTTTATTGGTCATGTCAAAAAGTGAACAAAGTTTGTGTTTGAAATGTTTAATGTTTGTGTGCGCTTAATTTGTGCATTATACGGGCTTTTTTAAATATATGTTGTTGTAGTGTTTGTTGTGTTATATTTTAAGTCTGCTTCTTGTGAGTGGCTATGTGCGTATTTTGTGTGCTTTTATAATTTGTGAAACAAGCAGACTCCTAGTTAAGGCAGTAGTTTGCCTGTGTTTGTGTTTGATGTTTTAGTTTAAGTTCCTGTAAGTAATTTTCATTTTTCAATTTCGTCGGCATGTTGCTGTTTATGGCATCTGTTTTGTGTGTGTCTGTGGGTTTAGGTTTTTTCTTTTTCGTGTGAGCATATAAGTTGTATTTTGTGTGTGTATTTTTTTTTAATATCCAGGCTGGCATGTCACAATCGTTGTTCCCTGGAATTAGAGTTCAAATTATAGTTCGTTGCGATTGAGTGAACTCTAATCCGTTTTTATTCGCGTACCTTCACAGCTGTGAGTATGGGGATACGAGCTCTAATAAGTTTGGTTAATTTGTTTGCTATTTTCGCTTCCTTTTATATTGTAATTGGTACGGTTTGGTGCTACGGTATGTCCAGTGTCCACCCAATTTCCCTTGCAAAAAAACGTAACATTAGAAATGCGTATTTATGTTCAGGTTCCGCCCAAGCTTTGCCCCATGTTTTTTTTTATTTGATGGCACCACACCACCGTGTGTCTAGATTTAGCAAGTGTCATCTCGATGGCTACTTGATTCTGGATTGTTGCAGGCAGATGCAGTATCATAGCAAACAACCGCGGAATCAACTGGTTTCTCGAAGCCTGCATTGATATGAGGCCGTAAGGTCTCAAAATTTATGACTTCGTACCCTATGGTTTAAAACTTGAAAAATTAAGCAAAAATCAAAACCATTTTATTTTGGTTTTCTTCAACGAGTTCTCTGGCTGACAATGCTACCTCAATTCAATTCAATTAAGTTTTATTGGGGCCTTGGCCCTAGGACATGTGTCCTCCCTATTTCTACAAGCAAAAAAAAAAAAAAAAACATTGACCAATTTGATGTATTGTAGGGGTTATTAGTGCGTATGGGAGCCGCCTCAATGCCAACCCCACAGTTAAGGGACTAGCTCGAAAATGTGCCGTGGTGGTTGTCAAGGGGTTGCTGGAATTCCAAATTAACCTTAACAGATGGAACAAGGCTAGAAGTCGTGGTTCAGTTTTGGTGTTGGTTTAATGTTACATATGAGCTATCGTGTGCTCTGGCTCGCCTGAAGTTCTTGGGCGACACTAACCTCGGCTTAAGGCCTTAAATGGAACGTCAACGGCATTAGGCTTACTTGGGAAAATTTGGATTAGTTAGTTTCGAGAAAATTTAGTTTAGGTAATGACTGCTAAACTAAGTAGCTACGGGGTTGCAGTGCTGGACTAGCAACAGGGTTGGTCAGGTTTGAATTTAAGTTCGGGGATTGGGGAAATTGGGGAAAATTCTAATTATAGGGCCGAAATTACCTTTGGATGCGGGGAGTTGGAGAGTTGGAGGCGGAATGGAATTTTAGGTTAATAACTAATTGTTGGGAGCACCCAGCAGAAGATCAAGCGAGCTCGAGCGTTACAATTGATGTCAAGCATTATGTACTGACAAATCATAGCTATGTATTGTTACAGCAATTGATCAAATAGGATTATTTCAACTAACAATGAGTATTAATTTTGGAGTGACAATGGCACACATTACAATTTGACGTCATGTGGACTTCGGGTTGGCAAATTACACAAATGACGTCATCAGCGTGACCTTGCTGGGGTGGTACAATTCCAATGTTGAAATCCGTAATTAAACTTGCAACAGTATGTAAAACAAATTGAGTGAGCAGTGTCACTCACACGTATCCTAACAACGTGTTATTCACATACCATAATTCTAACTTAAACAAGATACAAGGACAATGTTACTTTAATTCCACCCAACCATCGTAGCATCTTGTTCGAGTGAGCTACAATCCGATCTTGTGCGCCTTGCCTACCGTTGCCCCATAGTTACATGCTGCAGCATTGCATTCTGGGGCCTCTCCGCTGCCACCTCCTGTCCAGTTTTTGAAGATTCTCGTACTCAAGCGAAATCATATGTTTAATTTACTGGTTTCGGCAAGATATTCGGTTAAATATTCGTCCGAATAATTCGGTGTCTGTATTCGGTATCTGATATTCAACAGTTTAGTTAAACTATTGAATACCGAATACTTAACGTCGGTAATAGTCTTAATTTTCGGTTGTATACTCGGTATTTGGCAAATTTAGTGTTCGGATGCAAATTTGGTATTTCGTTTTCAGCAGGTTAAGTATTCGGTTGTATATTCGTAATTCAACAAATTTTGTATTTGGTGCATCCCTGTTAACTGTTTATCAGACAGAAAACAAACTGGTAGCAAAAATTATTCCGATTTAAATTTCAATTCAGATATTCCATTCTGGATAGATCCAATTTAAATGTTGTGCAAATCCAATACGGTGACCGAAAATGACATCCAGCAAAAAATCTTAGGCTACTAACTTCTAAACCGTTCATCAGACTAAACACAAACCAGTTACGAAGAATGAATTACATTTTTCTAAATATTTTCAAAATATTGTTCAAAGTATTTACAAAAAGCCCCTTTTTTTTTAAATACAAGATGGGGGCAGAAAGTGGGGCAGAGTCAGCAACAAGGGTGGCAAGGGGGGCAATTTTACCAGGCCCCAGGGAATTCGAATTTCCGCTTAGTTGTAGAACTTATCAATATCAATAACATTCCATTCGGGTTGCATTTTGTATTATTTAAAAGTATATTTTATGTTTTGCCAACCTATGTAAAGCTTACCAAATACATGTAGACACATGGAAATTGTTTTGGCTACCGCGGCTCTGCTCTGGACCACATAAGGTGAGCTTATGGTGCCCCCAACCCCCCCTTACCTCCACACCCCTTAACCAAAAAGGGGTCTGGAGGAGGCTCGAATACCCACCCAGTGAATTCTGCCACCAGCACTGAAATTGAGGTCTTCTAAAAAAAATCAATTCCATGTGGTTTATCGGGGAAAGAAACCACTTTCGAATATCTTCAGAACTAAACTGTCTTGAAGAGGGGGAACTGTAAAGAGACAGAAATTGACACCCAAAAGCGGTATTTAGTTTGTAATTTCTAATCAGTTGAACAGAATTAACACCGACTGATTGTGAACATTTTTCAGAATTAAATGTTCTTCTAAGTAAGAGCCCATTAAAATTAAGAGTAAAAGCCCCAAATTAGTAACCAAGTCATGGAAAAAGACCGAAAAATCAGGTCTCCTGGGGGCAGGGGAAGAGCGAGGTCTAAAGACGGTTTGTGGGTTGTCGACTTGACCTTATCAATAGAAAATTGGTAACCTACAACACTGGTAATGAGTGGTCAATAAAATCGTGACACTACACGATTACGATGTTAGAATACTGCTGGCGATACATTTTCAAGTTCACAAGGTAGGCTAAGTGATAACAGAATATAGTTATAGTTGCTACGACTCATTTGTTGTTGTAATTATCTTTCACATGTAACCAGGAGTGGCATAAAAGAGTTCCCATAATGCTCGATGGAGTATCCTGGTTAATTTTTTGACATGTTACATCTCTAGTTCAGGGTTATGAGTCCATGTGGCCAATTGTAGAAAAACTGGCCGCAATATATTTGTCTGAGATAACCCACGTTAAAAATATGATATGTAGGTTATAACCTAATAAATAGCTGTGAAATATATCACTATGGCTACATCCAGGCATGCGGCAACTTTGCGTGCACACAGCTTTGAACGCTCCATGAGCAGGGAAGGATATGGCTTCATCCAATCAGGGCCAGCTGGGGTGGAACTCGTATGTCTTGCCTCCCTGCAAAATGCCAGTTCATGTTCACGCTGGAAAATTGTTTCCTTTCAGCGTTGCTTTGGTATGGTAAGCGTTTGGAGACGGTGAATCAACTGGCCTGGAGCCAGGAAATGAAACTGATAGCTCCTCTCTCAGATTACCTTGTGACAAGGGATGGAATATGAAGCGATCGTCCTATGAACTGCATGCATTTTATGCGCTCCTGATGTGATAGAGAATGTATAAAAAAATACCCCATCTGTTCACTTTGACTAATTAAAGTGACGATCAGTTGTGTTAAAATTAAGTGCTGTTAAATGAAGAAAAAATTCTTTACTAGTTCTAGTGCTTTGCTAATGCTGCTCCTGGTGCTCTATAGCTGCTACTGTTATTACCACTACTAATAGAGCAGTGACAATAGACATCACAGTCGCTGCGGCACTGTCATCACGTAGCCTTGGATGCCCGGCATCAGGCTTAGCCCGTTTTAAGGTAGGGGAGAAAGATTGCCCTCCCGCCATCTTATTAGTTTTTGTTTGTCGTATGTGATCAATGCTGATGTCATGTTTTTTCATCAAAATGGTGTACTGTTGTTGTACAAATTGTTGGGAGGCAGGCTTTTCCACTGCAGGCAATCTTCCCTGCAATGCTCCACTCACACATCACAACGTTTCTCCCACCGTCTCCCCCTATGATCATTCCTGCTACATGGGCTATACCCACTCAATGCTGCTATTAAAACGTCTAACTTAGGCTGCTTTTTTTCGCGCTTAAACGAAATTCAAACCACACAAGTTAATCACTTGCTGTTTCCAATTATCGGTAAAAACAGCTGCTACGAATGCTGTTTTCATGCGTAGTGGCTAACATTTTGCGTCGCAGCTTTGCGACACAAAATAAAAATTGATTAGCAAAACAACAATAATGCATCGCAAAGTACAATGCGATACTGCTTAAGTCGAACCCTGCTACTCCTACTACTACTGCTGCTGTTGGTACATTAATAACGAATGCTGCGTCTCTACTAAAACTACTGGCACGGAAATTACATCAGTTACTTACCAATTAATATCAGGCTGTGCGCCATTGATGGTTGATTACGAGCACTACAAGTCCAAATGCCAACGTCGATTTCTTTTAAAGATTCAATAACGAGGTCACATTTCCCTGTGTCCGCATCGCCGTCAACGGTGTATCCTGCAGGGGGTTTATCAAACAGGTCGTAGTTGATACCATAAAATGGGACACCAGAAAGGTTTGGTGGGACGGCCCAGGAGCAATAAGCGATGGGTGGATCGAAGGAGCAGGGCAGAGTAACTGTGCTACCTTCAGTCGTTTTGACTTTGTCAGCTAACGAACCTGCAAATATAGAACAGTGTAATTAACACAATGTGAAAAATTGCAAAACCATTGATTATTAGAAAACAAAAACAAACTCGTTTGATGTTTAAGGTAAGGTTTTACTGATCCGAAGTTAAAACAGCAAAGGAACACAAATAAACTTCCTATAAGGTTTCACATACCGCAGTGTTCTTGTACTGTTTAGTCCAAGTGAAATCTTAGTGGTGTATTCGCATGTTTTTATAGAATATACTTTAGAACATAACAGATTGGTTCTTTCTACTTGGCTAAACGATAACGCTGAAAAATCATAAAAACCGCAGTCTGAGTGTGGTTAGTGTGGTTGTAATTCAGGGTTCGTGTGACTCCTTGAAAACCTGGAAATGTCGTTGAAAGTGAAAATGAAATACCAGTCCTGAAGTCTTGACTATGAAATCTTGAAATGTGATGTATGTATCAAAAGGATGAATGGAAAGGAAATGACTTGACTTGAATAAAGCTGAAAAATTTAGCCCCGAAAGTAGGCGAGTGTGTAGCCTATATTACACACTATATTATTGTGACAATAATTTGAAAAGTTGGGATATGGTTTGACTTTTATTTACGTGTCTAACGGTTGAATATAGCAGTAAGGTTTCACATGAACTAAACATTACAGGAACACTGCGGTATGTGAAACCTTGTAGGAAAGGTTATTTGTGTTCCTTTGCTGTTTTGACTTCGGATCAGTTAAACCTTACCTTAAACATCAAACGAGTTTGTTTTTGTTTTCTAATTCGTGATACTTTTAACATACCAAATTGGTTTTCTGTACTTGTTGCTAATGCACTAAATTTCGCTCGCTTCAATCGCTCATTCAGTTCACGTCTTTCTTTTGGAAGTTGGTTTGTCAGCAGCTCTCTTTCAGCGGCAACGGACATTTTAGCTTTAAAACGGGCGAGTGACGTGAAACCATTATATAAAAAAAACAATTCTTAATAAAAACAGTGCTTCCCCTTCACTTTCCTGAAAGTGCGGGTGAATTGTTGGCTGGCCAGCAATTATTTGATCTTTTAAGTCTGTGCCTCGAGAATGGCGTTTGCTGATTGGCATTGTTGCTTAATAACAATGTTTAAAACAATGTAAAACAATAACACGGATCAGCAATTCTAGATTACCATCTACCGTTTCTGGCCACATCACATCGTCATCTGCACAGTTTGCAAGTAATCTGCACGATTGTTCGAGGATTGTCTGGGGCTGTCTTGTGACAACGCCGGCTCAGGCATTGTGGACTGAGGCATGTGCCACCCCTGCACATCAGAGCAGATGAGAAACTAGTTGCTCTCTGCCTGCGCAACATCAGTATAGGTGAACAGGACCCGGTAGCAAAAATCCTGTTAGATTATGCCTCTCTGAGTGATGAGGATTGTAAATGTCTCGAAATAGCAGGTTGAGGATTGAGCCTATTGAAAGACCCGCTACTTTCTCCACTCACGAATGTAATGACAGCTTGTCAACCATGCACATGGATGTGGTGCCCGATGCTACGATCAGTTTTTGTTCAGAGCTATACACAAGCTTACAACATCTTCTGTGATGCCTCGTTTGACAGCCAATCTAAAACAGGCTGAATAGGAATGTTCATACCGGAACTGAAAACAACTGTGAGTAGGAAGCTACACAATGTTACATCAAGCCATGTGTGTGAAATGGCCGCTATTTCTATAGCCTTAGATGTTGCTGCTGATTTACAGCTGCCCTGTTTCAGTGTTCTTTCAGACTCGCGAGCCTCAATAACAGCAAAGAGAAGAGCAGTTGAATCGTTAACAGTAAGTGATCCAGTGGTTTTCAGCATTTGAACTGCTACACAAATTGGCTTCCCAGCTCTAAGATTGATAAAAGAGCACAATGACATTGCGAGCAATGAAGGTGCAGACCATGCGGCAAAGGATGCTCGAATAAATGCATGAAATTGTATACTGCTTGCGTGTTCACCCAGTTCTCATAAACTGTCTCTGAAGTCATGAACGCTGCTATACTTTGTTCCACACTATGCTTTCAAAAAACTGACTGTATGACGCCACGTTTTTTCCCACTACGAATGCAAAAAATCCGTAAACACCCCATTCGTAAACTCTAACGGTAACTTTGTTGAGTGTACAAATGTGATATCCACATGTTTTTGCACTTTTAATGCAAGGAAACGAGTTATCATCCAGTCAGTTTTCTGAAAACATAATGTGGGACAAACTATACAATGGAGCAAAGTATGGGCAGCTGCACAGACAGGTCCAGTTCTCTATAAAATGAACCCTGTTTGTTCGTACAAGACGGTACTCGATGACTTGCCTTTTTGGATGGCCAAACTTCTTTCACGGTTACGTACTGACATGCTTGTGCAGCGGCAGAAAGAACACTGTGACACTTTTATTGTTACAATGCACAGCTTGGCAATCTCAGCACAAACTCATTTCATGTTGGATCCAAGATGGGATGACCAGTGATATGCTATTAGCAACCACTGGCCATCGTAGTGACATAGAACGTCTTAAGAATGTAGCAAAATCTGTTAAAACAACCTCTGCACTGATATGACCTCACCCCCTCTCACGACAATGTACACCGGTGGAGTCAGTGTGCGCAATAGATATTTTGTACACAGTACAGTTAGTGTACACTGGAGATTAGTGCTGTCACACGAGTACAAAAATGTTTTCACATCGGGGCGCAATACTGGTACACAACGGAAGCAATGTACACGGTAGAGACGATGTATACAGTACAAAGTTGAGAGACGTTTACCAGTACTATGGTGCATAACAGAAGAGGCGTTTACAATAACTGAGTGTAGCGTATAGCAGTGAGTGAGTGATAGTGCAAGAACATTTACGCATCGGTGCACAGTAAATAAAACACAATAGTGGGGTACACAGTGGAGACACAGCTATATGCCGTTATCAGTACCGAAGATAATGTACACAGTGGATGTAGGATGCTCAAGAAAAAAGTGAAGTGTGTGGTATAACGAGAGCATTGGAAACATAGTAATTATTCAGCAAGTGTGATGGTGTGAACAATGTAATGGTGTATTTGTGTATTTGTGTGTTTGTGTAATAGTTGACGTATTTTAGTGTATACGCAAATTGTTGTAGATAGAGCGGGCGCATGGAGCGGTAGCCTTTACTACTAAATGTGTACGTTTGGTCTAACGGATGTAATAATGGGGATGTAATAATGGTTTCGTCTAAAAACATCAAAATACAAGGGGCATCTGGACAATTTTGGTTTCTATTGCCTATCCGAAAATATACATTACCTGGAATTCTAACACCCATTATATTATTATTCCGCACAAATCCGGAACGAGATGACCAATTAAAATGTCTATTTCTATAAAGGGCACACCTCCAGAAGTAGATCTTTCACATCAGCTAAGAACCAGCTTTCTAGTACAAATGGTTCAGTCTGTAGAGTCCATTGTATAAACGTGTCCAAAGTCCATCACCATGAAATAAGCCAAAAATGAAACTCACGTTTCCAGCTGAAGTCCAGATCTCCGAACTAACAAATCGGAAATTAATAAAAGTTGGTACACTTGTTCACCATGTCCAACAAAGCTTTTATACTAAATTTGAGTAGAAAATATTAAAAGGTGGCAGAGAAATTAAGCATCGTAATTTCGGTTTTAACATGGGAAATCGAGGTCAAACCTTACAGTAAAAGGCTACAGCCTTTACTACTAAATGTGTACGTTTGGTCAAACGGATGTAATAATGGTTTCGTCTAAAAACATAAAATAAAATACCTGGAAAATACCTGGAAAATATAAATTACCTGGAATTCTAGCATTCTCCTTCCCCAATGCTGTTACTATAGAGATTAAAGTTCTGGAGCCCGCCAGTCTCGCAGCCCAGTGCGCATCTGGACCCCTCCATATATTATAAAAGCGTCGCGAACGACTGACGTCCAATCTTTTATTCCTCAACAAGTGCCCAGGTGATAACACAGAGGGGATGTAGGGTGGGTGAAGGTAAATGTATGTTTTCAGTTAGGCAATAAAAACCAAAATCGACCAGGTACCCCTGGTATTTTGATGTATCTGTATGCCGACGAAAATATACATTACCTGGAATTCTAGTATTCCCGCAGACCTCGTCAAAGCGGCAGAGGGCACCACCTGACGGCTATCGTAGGGTTGCCAGCTGGCTTCCCCCAAAAGAATAAAACTTTGCACAGCAATACAGAACAAGAACAGAAGAGATATTAGGGTTGCTTAAGGGGTTTCAAAGAATCCGTCTGGCGCCCACGAATAGTCCAAGATGGTAAAGTCCATCGGCCTGAGAGGTCATGTCCCAATGGGACGTGAAGACAGTAGTGGTTCTCCAAGATGCAGCTTCAGT
The DNA here is from genome assembly GCA_023313725.1 of Lithobius niger. Taxonomy (NCBI): domain Eukaryota; kingdom Metazoa; phylum Arthropoda; class Chilopoda; order Lithobiomorpha; family Lithobiidae; genus Lithobius; species Lithobius niger. The sequence goes on from JAHWFP010155741.1 coordinate 56,941, forward strand.
GATATTGGTAATGGGAACGTTAGTGTGGAAGGCCCAGGCCAATGAAATGGCTCAAAGTTTGTGGGCGGAAATCCGAATGTTGTTGTCGGCGCAGTCGATGTCGAAGGAATTATAGGCATTAATAATGACGGTCTTGATCCAAGTTGCAATCATTCAGGCAGAAGTCGCGCCGAAGGTCTTCGTGTAAGGCAAAAATTAAGCTGGGAGCAACCCTTGTGAAGGGGTTCAGGTTTTTTTTAGATAAAAGCGAAGGGTGCATACTGGACTGGACACAGTTGACATTCAGGTTCGTTCTAAGGATGTTGGATAGTGCAGGAATGATGAAAAGAAGGGACCGTATGCAAGGCTTCTGCGTCTTGGCCCGAAACGAAACTCGAGGTGTCAGGGTTACTCCTTTGAAGTCCGCAAGGCAGAAACAGTCCACGGCAGTGGCTGTCAAGGACTGTACTTAATTACAGCGAAGGCAAGCAGCAAGTGTTATTAGAAACACAGTTTTTGTTGTACTATGTATTGCCAAATCCCTTCAAGAAAAACGCCTAAATTGTCCCTTACCCTTTCTCCCCTTAATTTTCCTTGAATTAACCATGTGGCAGCTGGCCCATTCAGTACGATCAGAAGGAACAGACCGGGTGATAAAGCACTCATGCAAACGAAGAGAGGCAGGAGTTTCAACTGGAGGAACAAGTGGCCGTACAGATGATCCCAGTGAAGGGTTAGAGCATCCACTGCCCAGGCCTGGTCGTTGGGAACCGGGCTCGTGAATTAGCGAAGTCTGACATTGTGCCTCATGGTGAAGAGGTCGACCATGGGGAGACCCCAAGCATGGAATAGAGATACGCAAATAGACATCTTCAGTGTCCATTCGCCGGTCGATAAGGTGAAGTAGCCTAAATAAAAGGCCCCTCCCCCCCAAATTTTTTTTACCGTCTTGAGCCTTGCGTACAGCATGATTATTCAGTATTTTTTAATTTGTTGTTTGTTGTACGGTGCTTTTCAGCTGATTTATTTTGCACTTGAAAACGAGGTGCATGATATCCCCGAAACGTCGTTTTGCTTCTATGTGCACATTTTTTTGGGCTTTTTATTTACTTACACTTGAATTGTGCGGCCTTTTGTCATCCGGTCGACAAGGAGCAACGAGAAAGAAATTCGGCGAACACGTGCCGGAGGTGCCGGGAATGCGAAGAGGCCAGACAGTCATTCCTAGAGAGATGCAAATGCGAAAAATCTCCGAAGTGAGACTGTGAAGGATGCGAGAACACTTCCCCCTCCTTTGAAAGGTTGGCTATGGCGGTTGTGCTGTCTACTTTCCCCACAACGAGGCCAGGGAAGTGACAAAGGGCATAAAGGACAGCTTTCAGTTCAAGAGCATTGATGAGATCTCGTTCGTGGGGATGCCAGGAGCTGGAAACTTGGTGGTGAGCGATATGTGCACCCCAACACTGGAGGAAGGCGTCCGTGAGGAGGTGTAGGGGGGGGGGGATTGAGGCTTAATGGCGCGTCGACAGCTTGGTCATTAGCGCCAACCCCAGTCACAGGTGTAGGTCCAGGGGAGGTTCGTGCAGTGGTCCGTTTGAGACAGCGTTAGACATCTGCCCACCAAATTAGAGTGACAAAGGGGAACGTTTTCAGGATAGGTTGGGATTCGGGAAGGCCGTGAAGAGATAGCAGGGGTGTACGTTGCATTAGTCAATGCGGATATGTGGTCATTCATATGTGGTCATTCATCTGCCATAGAAAACGAGATTCACCAGTGAGTGTAGCGTCCCAATGAGAGAATTAGGATCTGAAAGGGTATAGACCGAGATGCGAAGAAGCTTCTGATCATTGCTGAGGAATACGCCGAGGAAGACAAACGTTTGAAAAGGGACGAGGCGGGATTTCTTGGAGTTGATCCTGAATTGTGAAGGAGCATAGAGTGGTCCCGAAGAGGAAGGAGCCAGTCGTCGAGGTAGGCACTTGCTTGCACCTGGTGCTGGTGGAGAGCAGCTAGGACGGGTTTGAGAACTGTCGTGAAGATACGGGGGCGGCATTGAGACCGAATGGGAGGCACAGGAACTCGAAAACTGTACTGTTGCAGATAAAACAAAAGAAGTGCTGGACAGACGCATGAAGTGGGATGTGTAGATGTGCGTCATCGAAATTGATGGAAATCGCCCAGTTGCCCTGGCGAAGCGAATGACGAATGGAATGCATAGTTTCCATTTTGGAGTGGGAGTTCCGAATTCGCTGATTCAGAGGTCGCAAATTGAAGATGAGCCTGAAGCTGCCAGTTTTCTTTGGGCAAAGGAAGTTGGAACTGTAGAATCCGGACCGAAGGGGATCGTGCCATCATTGAATTGCGGCCTTGGCGAGGAGGTCCTGAATTTTGGAAGTATGCTGGCTGCAAACGAAGCGAGCGAAGGACCATGGCAGGGAAGAGATTAGCGGAGGGTGGACAGAGAATTCCAGAAGCAATCCTTCGCTTATTATGGAAAGAATGTTTGCATCTGAAGTGAGATCGTGTCAGCTTGTGATTACTTGATGAGGAAACCTAGGCCCCTGGTTTTGGTGGTGGTGGTTTGGAGGAGAGTTTCTCACCCAGTGCATTCACCACAGTGTGCATGACATCAGCTTGTGAAGCGGCGCGAAAGACAAAGTGAAGAGAGGCGGTCATTATCTTTGAGACGAAGGGATGGAAACCATCCATGTAATAAACAAGGCTGTGCCGAAGTTCATCTTGACTTCAGCAGTGAGGAACTCTGAATGAGGGTAAGTGTCAAAGTTCTGTGGGTTGGTAGTACCGTCTCTAGATGGGCGAAAGAAGCAAGTCTCACAGCCAAGGTACAGAGGAGGAGAACCCTTGTCAAGTTCCAAGTAGCAGGCTGCAATTATGAAGGAGGAGGATGAGCAAGGTCGTGGACTGAAAAAGGATCACTTGTTGCCGAGGAAGGCGGTCACGAAGGCCGAAGCCAAATGTAATCGCGAGACCCCAGTTCTTGACAGGGTCAGTCGCAGGCAGCGAAGGATTGTAGAGGAAACAGATGGAAATGATGTCCTCAACTATCTTAAAAGATCGGGAAGGAGGATTTCTGAGGGGTTTGGGTCGTCGGCAAACAATGCAGTGAAGTGAGCGTACCGGGAATCTAAGTTGTCAGAAGCGACCAAAGGACGTTGGGCATCTTTAACAACAGCGTCAGAGTCATTGCTGTCAGGAACCATGAAAGGTCTTGCTGGTCAGAGAAGCAAAGGAAGAGGAATCAATGGTCAGAAGGCCGAAGGTCGCTTGATGGATGAAGGTGGAGAGACGCGAACGGGTTAGTCGCGAAGTTGTGAAGGCCCTGTAGCATTGAGTGCCTACGTTTGAGTGCCTGCGTTAGAAGTTGCGGCAGCAATCCAGTCATGAATGTATTGACTTGATGACGAAGGGCGAGGCAGCCCTTTCCCCTTGTTACTGAAGGAGCGAAGGGTGTTATCCATGAGCATGCGAACCTTCTCTTTGGAGAGTGTTTCATCCCAAGGATCAACTCCTGCAGATAGCGGAGGGACGGACGAACGGCGTGAAGATGTGGAGGAAGGTCGAGTGGCCCCTCCGAAGGGTGAGCTGAATGGAATTTTTCAGCAGATGGTGGAGAACTGGACGAACAGCATGAAGATATGGAGGAAAAGCCGAGTGGCCCTTCCGAAGGGTGAGCCAATCGGCGGTTTTTGGCAATTCATCTGAACTTGACTTGAAGCTTGAGTCAAGAGTAGGCCTCCTTGGCGTTGGAGCCTTCTGACTGAAGCGAACGAAGATCTGGTGCTGGAGGTACGGCAACTTGCCGGAAGGGACAGGAGCAGTCGCGGTTGTATCCATGAGTGACCCCTTCGGTTGCCGAAGGGACGGCAGGTAAAGGGCAATACGACTGCGCCCCATCGACGAAGGGTGGGCAGTAGGCGAACGACGGCAGGCTGCAAACACAGTGGAGAATTCAGGCAAAGGAGATGGAAGGATGTCCACCGAAATTGGAGAAAGTGAAGGTGCGGGGTCATAACCAGGACCGAAGCTTTCTTTGGCACGAAGCATGATGAAAACGAATGTAAGAAGGAACCGAAGTAGCACAGACCATGATAATAACCTTCTAAAAGCCGTAAAACAGCATGTGTGATCAGATCGAACCTAGAGAAGAAAAAATGGTACATCGGTCGCTCGCGACACTTTATACGGACGGGTGAGCAGAACAGATGCGCACTGGTCTATGAGACTGATGAGATTCATAACGTTAATTCCTAGAGTAACAGCATTGGGGGAAAGAGAATGCTAGAATTCCAGGTAAAATATATTTTCGTCGGCGTATAAAAACAATGTTTCAAATTTATACAATAACAAAAAATTCTTGCTAACAGTCACACACTGCAATTTTCTTGGAGATGAATTTGTAGAATACCAAGTTGTAGTATCCAAACAGCAACACAAACACAAATACTCCATACTTCCCATATATTTACACCTCTGCAGGCACACAATTAAAAAAAAATATTCTAGTTATCTCAAGTATGTATGTATGTATGTATGTATGTATATTTTTGATGCCTCAATAGCTAAACGGTACGAGTGACTGAATGTTAACTAGTAACCATCATAAGACCGTCGTGGCTAGTGCCAAGAAGAAGACTGATATAGGGTGACAATTAGGTCTGAAGTAGCTAACAGATACACTCCACCTTTCAACTCTCCCAGCTATAACAACAAACCAACAATAACAATAAATCCAGGAACAGAACAATCACAATGGAGGAATGCAGAACGCAGTGAAGTAGCACAAAACATACTCCAAGGAGAAGAAGTCCACAGGCAACACAAAAAAGCAGAAAACAAGACTAAACAAAAACTACAGAAACACCAGACTACTGCCAACAACGAAAATCAAACATTTGACCCTGGCCCCCAAACAAGTTAAGATGCAACACTGTGAATTGCCTGTGCACACACTCTGAAATCACGGTGGAAGTATTCAAGGGTAGATGGCGAAACACGACCAAAAAAGTAACGATAGACTACAGCCTTAGAAAGAATGACAACATAACTACAAAGTGGAATGAAGGCAGACAAAAAAAAGTGGAAAAGATCTATTGTGTGGAATATGTGGCAACAATGCCTCACGTCAGTACTAATGCTCCACTCTGTGACGTCATTCAAGGCTGCTCCTTGATGTGTCGAACACCCCGGCTGTAAGACCAACTAGCACACCTGACTAGCTGGTCACATGATATATTGTATATAACCTTTGCTTATCTAATAAACCATGTCATTTACCCTTCGTTACTCAATGTATTATTACAGCAAAATAATTTAGACAACTCGGCCACCAGGCCTATTCCTTATTTAGATTTCACATATTGCTAAAATCAAACCAAGCAGGCGACAGCAAAACTTGCTGTTTCAGAATGCCGCATACACAAGACAAGACGAAAACGCAATAAATTTAAAAGTGCAGCAAATGCGTGTAGAGATTTAAAAATAGTCACTAAAGCACAACGCATAAAACGAGATAAAAGATAACTTATATTTTGAAGCAGTGTATTCAGGTTGGCTTCAATATTCAAGATGATAAAAATTAAAAACTTAAAAAAGCAGAAACAGGGTACATCATATACTTGTCGCTGCATTTGGAGTGAGGAGGTGGACGTAAGTGCCGGGGAGAAAGAAAAGGGGTTGATACAAAGTGGATGGAGAATTGGATAGAGTGTAAAATGGACTAGCAGTGTATTAAAATCAAGAGTGAAAAGGTTTATTTTTTGGAGGAGCATTTAAGAGTGGTTGATAGAAACCATTTTAAGGTGGTGGTACATCCAAACTCGTTATCATACTTCGTTTCCTTTTTCAAAATACGTGTGTTTGATTTAAGAATAGTTATTTCTTTTAAATTTCCACTTGCCCAATGGGAGGCATCCTTAGTTCATATCAGTGTGACATCACCCTTAAAACGTTGGCCTACTATCTTAACTTTCAGACATGTACAACTACACCCGCGGTATGGTGATGATATCTTTAATCAAAGGGCGTGGGGGGGGGGCTGACGTAACCATTGGGGGGGGGGGGGGTAGTAGTTGCCCGTGGGGTGGGGGTCCCATGGGGTATGTTTAGCATTTACATGAAATTTTGTATAATTTACTTGGACTGTGGGGGAAAGTGACCTGGGGGGAGGGGGTGATTCCCCCATGTCCTTTGTCTCTCAAAATAGCTTTTTTTTCCCTAATCTAATGAAAAAACAACACAAAGCCTTGTTTAGTGCTGTGGCAACGGATTCTATACACAAACCCCATTTATTTCGACTCCGCTATCACTATTTTCTATGGCAAAACCTTGGTTGGTCCCTTTGCCCTTAAGGAGTTTTTTTTTTGCAGGAAAGAGACACCTTTGTCTTGCAAGCAATATCTACATGTGGAGTGAGCTTCAGAAAGAGACCTCGAAAGAGTGTGTCAGATTCGTGAATCTGCGGGTTGCGAAGTTCTTGCCCAGTAAAGTTGTTGAGATTGGAGGTGGTGTTTTGGAAATCCACCATTGCTGACGTCAACCATAATTGACGTTTACAGAAGGTAATGATTGGATAAGAAGACAATTGTCAACAGACAGTCTTTTCTTTTTTCATAAATTAACTGTGACACATCCTTATCAGAGTTTATCAGCTTTATCAGAGTGTAAGATTGTGGTACTGTTCAATGCTGTTCCACCGCTATTACATTCCTGATTGGTTGGCTACGTTCAGGATCGGATTTGGAAGAGCGAAGCCTCTCTGAGAATGTACTGCAGAGGAGGGGGGGGGGAGCCCTGGAGCTAGCGTATTTTTAAGAAATCAGCTTGAATTTTTAACGTTTTCCAGCAACTTAGAGATGCAATTTTCATAAAAAATTATTTCAAGTTTTTCGAAGAATTTTTTTTTAAACAAAGGACTCCTGTAGTGGGGGGGCCTCCCCGCATTTCCGGGCGGCCCACTCCGACACCTACTACGGTACACAAACTATATATTCATTTCCCATTTCCCGAACAAACACATGAACCATTCATAACCTGAAATCAGTAGCTTTGAGCAAGTTTTTGAGTAGGAAGCCAAGGAAAATGCTCAAAAATAGATAGCGCTTAACCCAGAACAGATTTTGATATTCTCATCAACGTTGGATAGACTGTGATGGTGAAAGGTTCTAACAAACTGGAAGTCTCCTTGGAAGTCTCCCGTCATTAAGGTGTTTCATTCGGGACACAGAATCACAAGTGCAAAGGTATACAGTATGAACTCTTCTATTCGAAATATGAAATAGACTTATGAACATTCAAATTACTATCGAATACTATTACAATCGACTACTACTTTAACCTACGAATGATTTTAACAAGCGTGGGCAGGAACTGAAGGTGCGGAACGTAGTAACCAACACAACTGCAGCTTAAAAATGTATTAGCTTTAAGCCTAATTGTCAGCTTTTAGGCCTAAATTTTACGTGCTGTTTTAATTTCGTAAGTAGCAGCTAACGGAGAATTGGGTTCCAGAGTAGGCTTGTTCATTCATGCAATACGGTGTCGAGACTTCACGTTGCCGTGGCACCGAAGAATGTTTAAACTATCAGGCGCAAGCATGTTAAGTGCAGCAATCAAATGTGTTTCATTGAGTTACTCTTAAAAAGCTTATTAGCTGTAAGTAAGCAACAATGTTTTAATATACCGTGTTTTAGTCCTCTGTACAGCCGAAACGGCTGTAAAGACTATTGCAACGACGTTGCCCGTCCGTCAGTCGCATTTCTCAACTTTACAACGGTACCAGATAGAGACAAACGGTTTTCACCATTAGATGCAATGACCAAAAATTAGTTTAAAAACATGGCAAATTAAAACATTTTTGCTTCCTCGACGTAACTCAATGAAATCAAAAATTTGATAGTCGCATTTCAACAATACAGGAAAACATGCAACTGTAAAAACGAAAGTATTTCGTTAACGACACACATTAGGTTAATTTAAAATTCTCGATACCGTGTTGCATGGATGAATAGGCCTACTCTCAACCAAATTCCTCTGGGTACCTGTTACTTACGAAATTAAAACTGCATGTAAAAAAAATAGGCCTAAAAGCTGAAAATTAGGCCGTAAATCACGTTGCCACGTCAAACCTCTGCACCGTGTTGCATAAATGAATAAGCGACTACTCTCGAACCCAACTCTCCGTTAGCTGCGACTTACGAAATTAAAACGACTGGTAACAATTAAGCCTAAAATCTAAAATTAGGTCTTAAAAACTAACACATATTTAGCTGGCAATTGTGATGGTTATTACTTTTAGATTATTTGAGAGCACTGTTGCAGTGCGTGGTAAAGGTGTGCGCCTCAACATTTTCGAAAATAGAGGAAGTGTATAGAGGAACGGTTGTGACTAAGTAGGCGTGCAGCCGTTTGTTTAAAGTTCTCTTGACTGCTGTTGAAAAAGGCGACAGACAGTAGGACAAAGTAATTGCTGTAGTCTTCCCAGCTTTCGCTGGACAGTGAACTAACCGGCCTCCGTAATGACATAAGATGTTGAATTTACAAATTTACTAAATTTCAGTTAAAATAGGCAACACCTACAAACACAACTCATACCTGTGATGAGAACTAGGAATGCGACGGAAAACAGCACTGTTGGCGCAGAAATCATCTTGAAATTTGTTGTTATGAACCTGCAAAACATAAATGCAAGACGGACAGTTGCAACTAAGTAATCTGTTGTCATTCACAAAGACAACGAAGGTCTATTAAACGATCAGAGATAACACTTTTACTATCGATTTGGCTATCAGTATGCTTACGTAAAAACAAAGCCATATTTTTTTTTCTTTTCTATTGAGGCATCAATATACTGTATAGGGTGGTGCAAAAATCTGGAGAAGCCTATTGCCATTCCAATTCTACTAAGAGGAGAACCAAGAAAATGCACGTACATATACTATGGGTAGTGGGACATGTAATGATGCTAGTTTAAATGACCTTGGAATGCTCGTTCAAGGTCATCACAATGTTAATTTTTAAACTATACGTCGTAGAATAGTGGTTTAAATTGGAAAGTTGTAGAGAACTGTAAGCAAACGCCAAAGCAAAAAAACAGAATGAAAATCGGACCATTAGGATAAGAGTTATCTTTCAGACAAGTTAGTCGTAATAGCTTCGTACAACAGAGAAGGCACCGCACCAAACGACATTTTCGCAGCAGTACTGAATACAGATACAGGTTTTTTTTCTTACACATCCAGAAACATGTGGTTAAATTTGTAAAAATATTTTAAATACAAAACAAACGAAAAAAAATGATATATGGAGCATGGATAAAGAGTATGCTAAGCCATGGAATAGAAATTTATGGTAATACATCAGAATATATTATAGAAAGATTACAGAAAGTACAAAATAAATTTATTATAGTAATGTTCGGAAAAAAGATAAGGATTAAAAAAAAAAACATGTATTAATATCAAGAGTGGTTTATTTTTTGGAGGAGCATTTAAGAGTGGTTGATAGAAACCATTTTAAGGTGGTGGTACATCCAAACTCGTTATCATACTTCGTTTCTTTTTTCAAAATAAGTATGTTTCATTTAACAATATTAATTTTTTTTTAATTTCCATTTGTCCAATGGGAGGCATCCTTAGTTCATATCAGTGTGACATCACCCTTAAAACCTTGGCCAACTATCTTAACTTTCAGACATGTACAACTACACCCGGTATGGTAATGATATCTTTAATCAAAGGGCGTGGGGGGCCCATGACGTAACATTATGGGGGGGGGGGGAGTAGTTGCCCGTGGGGTGGGGGTCCCGTGGGGTACGTTTAGCATTTACATGAAATTTTGTATAATTTACTTGGACTGTCCCATGTCCTTTCTCTCAAAATAGCTTTTTTTCCTAATGGGGTCAGATGGCACGTACATACTACTGTTGTGAGTTGTGCCATGTGTCATGCCGTGTTTACGTGAATGTTGTGTAGATTGCTGACAAAGAGTGTGAAATACTAAAAATAAAAAGGAACTTTATAAATATATAATAATACATTGAAAATTCCCATAACGGCTTCTACTCTGAAAGTTCGTCATTCTTGATAATTGATTGTTGAAAACAGATTGTTACGCACAATTTCAGAATCAAAAT
>JAHWFP010155743.1:0-18168 GCA_023313725.1 Lithobius niger
TCAATAAGAATCCCACCAACTTGCCGTGCCAAACGGCAAACGGGCAAGAAGCAGGGAAATCTCCACTGCCCCCTCCCCCCCCCCTCCCCTGTTTTTTTTTTAATACAGGATTAACTTTTCCTCATCCTTCTTCTTTTCTGGTGCACTCAATCTCCAGGTTAATCACTACCGATTAAGAGTTACAGAAATCCCGCCCATCTTTTATTAAAAAAAAAACAAGCGGCTACAGCGATTGCCTAGTCGCACCGGTCTTCTGTACAGTTCCTCCACTTCCAATGTTGAGGTGCACACCTCTGTCATGCACTACAACAGCTATTTGTATTATACTAATCTAAATGCAGTAGCCATCACAATTGCCGGTTAAAAATGTGTTAGCATTTAGGCCTGTTTTACATGTTACGCGTAATTGTCAGCGTTTAGGCCTAATTTTATCCAGCAGTTTTAATTTCGTAAGTAGCAGCTAACGGAGATATGGATTGTATAGTAAGAATATTCATTTTTGCAACACGGTGCGCCTTCAGGCACAGTTACAGTGTTAAAACGTAACGAGCAACGTAGCCTATGCTGTATAGATCAGTGGTAGTAGGGAAGTGACGAGAGAGACGCTGTTTATGAATCCAACAGCGACTCGTAGCAACTTGACGTTGACATGGTAACAAAATTTTATACCTAATTTTCATTTTTTAGGCCTAATTTTAAAAAGCAGTTTTAAGTTCGTAAGTAGAAGATAGGCCTAATGGTGAATTTGGTTCGACGGTAAGCATATTCATTCATGCAACAATGCGACGAGACTATTTAAACGAAGCTAAAATCCATTTGTTTTTATTGAGGAGTTTAATTTAGGATTTTAATTTGACGATCAAATGTTATTATTTAATTTAGTTACGTCGAAGCAGTCTATTAGCTGTTAGGAAGTAACGATGTTTTAATTTGCCATGTTATTTAACTCACTTCTCACACTGAATCTAACGTTGTAAACAATGGTCGTCAATAGCAGGTACCGTTGCGAAGTTGAAAAAAGCGACGGACGGTCGGACGGACAAAGTCGTTGCAATAGTCTTCTCAGCCGGTACGGCTGTACAGAAGACTAAAAGTGTCTTGAAGGCCGGCATTCCATAAAACACCAAATCTCTTTCAATTAACGAACCTAATTAAAATTTCTCAAAAAAAAATCAAATCAAATCTCGCAATTTTGACTGTAATGAACACTCAACACTAAATTTTCAAAAAAAAAAAAAAAAACATGAGTCCCCAACACACAGTCAGGTCCCACCAAAAAAAAAAATCATCCGGAAATGGAACTTCATCCCACTTCGCCGGAAACACAACCAAAAATGAAACATTAACAACTGTGCCACTTTCTTGCCAGCTCTAAACATCAGCTTAGTGACCCAAGTGCAAAACCTCCTACCATCCTAGCCTTCCAGGAAGAAAAACTAAGAAGCATGATCTCCAAAAAAAAAAAAAAAGTCACCCAACCTCATCTATTACCCCTCTGTTTTTCTCCCTTCAAAAAAAGAAACAAACCCTTAAAGGATCCCTCCACGACGTCAATCGACATCAGTCGAAATCACTCAGGGAACAAAAATTTGGGTGATGTCTGCCTCAGAACCTCGGGTAACTCGATGAAAAGGTGCCCGCCGCCAAATTTGACGAGGTCAACCTGTCAATTGACATATATTGGACTTTTTCCAAGCAACAAGAAAACCCATTTTGCCGGCCCCCAGAACTGGCCGGCTAAAAATGGTTTCTTTTGTGGAAAAAGTACAATACCTTACGGGCCACCCTGCCTCCCCTCTCGAGTCACCTTTTGACAACTGAGAGAAAAAGAAATGACAGGCTCTCGCAGCTGCCATTCTTATAGGGAGGGCCGCGCGTGCGTGGTTGGGTTGCTGAGGCGGCCGACGATCTTTGAAATTTCAAGCATCCAGCAGCATCGTTGACACAACAATGGAAAAATTGACAGGTATTGTACTTTTTCCGCAAAAGAAACCATTTTTAGCCGGCCAGTGCTGGGGGGCCGGCAAAATGGGCTTTTTATTGCCTAACCGATCTTTACCCGCCCGGCCTCCCCTCTGAGTCACCATGGTATCGATATAGGGAGAAGAAAGATGAGGCCGGTCTGAGACTGGCGCTTTAGTACTGCGCCGTGCATGCACAGTAGGATAAGCTACCAGGATGTCAGGGAAGCCGACAAGTTTTCTCTAGGGGTAGATCGCTAATTGAAGAAGGAAATGCTTACATAGGCGGGTAATGTATATTTTCGGTTAGACAACAAAAACCAATTTCAACCAGGTACCCCCTGATAAATTGATATTTTTATCCTTAAGGCACTTCATTTATCAAATGGATTAGCATTGCATTCAATAAGTGAAGTGCCTAGTTCAGTACATATGCCTAGTTGGTTCATTTTTTATCTTGGAGCTGGTTTCACAAAAGAGGGTGAAATATGTACACAGTCATATTGTACTTTAACGCCGCCTGGTTGTGAAGGGGGGGGGGGGGTTACAGCTGTAGGAATAAGCTAGCCCCTTAATTAAAGTGGCACTATCACCGATTGAAAAGCGAACGAAAATACTATGGCTCCATCTAGTGGCGGTGATATTGTTAACCTTTACAGTTTGTTGGTCCCAGGTGCACGAGGACGTACCACATTTTCACACAATAATTGAGAAGGTCGTGGCTTGTTTGTTTCGTTAAAAGAAATGCCGTTGTCCTTCGCTTGGTGCAACCAAGTGCTAGATATTTCTAGATAGTGCTAGGTGTTGCCAGATTCTGCCTACTTTCAATCGGTGATAGTGCCACTTTAAATTTGGTTCAGGTACTGCGTGAACCATTGTGTACATTAGTTGTCGTACAGAAAGTACCATGCTAGTTAAAATTCGAACTGGCGTGGGTTTGACTGAAATTGCCGGTAGAGAGTAAAAACGTTTGTCTGTGCAGGTATAGTTGAACATCTATATATATAATTACACAAAATCCGCAAGGCAGCCAGCAGCAGCCAGCAAGCAGGACATACGAAGCAGTCATCTGCATCTGCAGCGCAGCCAGCAGGACATACGATGCCATCTACCGACGGAACGGCAAATTACAAGAGTAGCAGCCAAGGCCCGCTGAGATAGTAGCTGCGCCCAGAACGCAACGTCCAGCAGCGCGAACATACGATGCCAGCTACCGACCGAACGGCAACTTAATGAGGGGGGGGGGGCGGCGGGACGGGGAGTGAGACGACGCGGAATGAGCAACAAAGTAGTGAAGAGGTTGCATCGGGACAATTTGAAATTACTCAGAAACAATGTAGAAGAAACATGGAAAACCTGTCGGACTCAATCTTCCTCTGAGAATTTGAAAGTCCAATAAAGAAATATCTATATATATAATTACACAAAATCCACATGGCAGCCAGCAGCAGCCACCAGCAGCAGCAAGCAGGACATACGATGCCATCTAACGACGGAGCGGCAAATTACAAGAGTAGCAGCCAAGGCCCGCTGAGATAGTAGCTGCGCCCAGAACGCAACGTCCAGCAGCGCGAACATACGATGCCATCTACCGACCGAACGGCAAATTAATTAGGGGGGGGGGGGCGAGAACGGGGAGGGAGGGAAGGGGAGTGAGACGACGCGGAATGAGCGAGCGAAGCGAGCGACTCCGCTAGTTAGACATTAATGAAGCGTGCTGAGCTGCATACATATGAAAGATTTCAGGAGAGATTAAAGGCGCCAGTTAACCATTTCGATAGCGTTGCCCATATTCTAAACACAGCATCCACGTTCCAGATTCTCCGTCATCCAATTGGCTGTTATGGGTCACGTGATCTCGTTTTAATTTACCGCTATTTTCTTTGTATTGCTCGAAGATTCTACGGTGCTGCATCTAGGAGTTGAAAAGGTGAAGAGGCGCCTTTAAAACAGAAAGTTCCAGGCTTAAAAAAAAATAGAAATTCTGCTTATGTATCCTGCGAATCCATCAGATTGGGAAGGCGAAAGCAATGACTGATTGTGTGACGTCCAAACAGGATTACAACGCATTTCCCCCATTTCTAAACCCCCCCCCCCCCCCTTTTCCCCCTTCCATCCCAGGTCAAATTTTGTAGGGTCATGCAAACTGACCCTACGATAATGGCGGCAGAAGGGAAACGGTTTGCCTTTATTATTTTTTATTTTTATAAACATGATATGCGAGGCGACCATGGAAATTAGTAAAGACGTTGCCACGGCTTAATTAGCAGTCTGGAAAACCTGGAAATGAGATTCTTCTGGAAAAAAGGCATACGATTTAGCAAAACGTTAGGACAATTTTTTAAGTATGTTAATAGAAAATGCACTGGTTTCGATGGCTGTTGGGGTCATTGAAGTTTGCAATTTGTTGAAGCAAATTCGAAAATAATTCGTCAAGATTGTGAAATTCATCAGGTAAAAACGCAAATAGTTTGTTTTTAGGCGCTCATAAGTGTTTTCCATCTAAATGAGTCGAATGTGAGGCTGCATTTCTCTATAACTTTTTAAAACACTATACGAAGTTACTTCTTTTGTAATCCATTTGCCCCCAAAATGGCTGCTTCAATTTGGATTAGTTTTCCTCATTTCCATCATGGTATGCTACCTTCTTGCTTCAGACCAGTGCTAATAATCACCTTGCTCTACGGCAATTGAGAAAAATATATGTATAGGTAAAAATTAAAACTTAAAAATTAGCATGGCTAATGGAGGAGAATAATGGAAAGGTGGGATTGGATCTCGACTGCCTTACAACCAAGGTTAGAACTGCCAGGGACATAAATGTCCCCAGCGGCAATGCCGGTGGGGAGTGGGGGTGCATGGGGGGGGTGGGGGGGGGGGAGGAAGTAAAAGTGGGAGGCTATCATTCAATTTTTAAAAAATGTAAAAGGATTAAAAAGGTTAAAACCTCTAGGTTTTCGCAGGTCGGATAGATGGTCATATTACAACATAACTTTAAAACAAGCAAGTAGTTAATAAAATAATAAAGAAAAATCCAATACGACAGATTACGGAAAAAATGTGATACCGAGTTTTCAAATTAAGTGGATATGTGCCTTTTTTTTAAGTTTTAGGTTCAACAAGCTTTAATTAAGAGAGATACCAATTTTTTTTATGTTTTGAATACGAGATTCTCAGTGCAGTCTACTAAAGTCCAAAAAAAAAATGTGTGCTTTCAGTTAAACGAGGCCAGTTGAACCATGGGGGTGACCCCGCGAGATTCCAGAACTTGCACTGTATGTAAGGCAGTTCTAAAATGATGCATTGTGAAACAGGTTGTGAGTTTTGGGACCGACTTTTTTTCCCCTTTTCACTGTTATCAACTTGTTGCTCTGAAAGACTTGTAACTATATATCGTACACTTCGCTAGCTGTGGAACTCCCTCTTAAAGATGGTGATCAGAAAAAGTCCTGTAAAAAAAAATGATAATATCTGATTTGCATCGAAAAGAGTAGTATAGTAGTCACTGCCGCCATACACTAAACCAGTTAGAATTCGGTTAAACTATTATCACCAACACTAATGATGAGGTGCTTATTCTCATCCCTCACAGTACGTGTCCAACGCTTTGAACCAAAGTACAGCAAATAGTTCAAACCTAAGTTATGAGGATGCTGACAGTTGTGCATAACGAAGCCACTATTACCTGCTGAAGAATAAGTTTAGTAGAAGTTTTGTTTAGGTTAGTTAAATCCTACTCTACTCTAAAAGTCTTGCCGAATGTTGGGATGCTTTCAGACCCGTCCATGAAGGCCATTTTGTCTTAACCAGAATTTTGGGCATGTTGCAGTGAACATCACAACTTGAAAAGAGGATTTTTGTTACAAGCCGCAATGGTCATGAGCAGGAATGTATTTCTAAGGCTTTTTCTCGTCCCGAATGGACAGGGGTGTGACGAGGTTTGGATTGAACCCTGGACCTTTGACATACGAGTCGGCCGTGGTAACTATTAGAGCCACCCTGCTCTCAGAATTTACATTATATGTAAGACAGCTCTAAAGGATGCATTGTAAACCAGAGTTGTGACCGTCCTTTCCCCCCTTCCATTGCTCTAAAAGACTTGTAACTAGCGTACACTCAGTAAGATGTGGAACTTCCTCTTGAAGTTGAAAGTCAGGAGTCCCGTACAACACACTGACAGTTTATGATTTTCACCGAAAAGAATAGTAGTCACTGTCACTACTCACTAGACCAGTGAGAATCCTGTAATTAAAGGTATCACCAACAGTTACCCCAAAGTAAAGGTAGCTCTGTGTTCAACGAAGAGGCGCTTATTCTCGTCGCTCATGGTTCAAGTACAATGCTTTGTACCGAAATACAGCAAACAGTTTAAACCACAGTCATTGGCCGAAGAACAAGTATTTTAACTAGGTTAGTTAATACCCTATTTTGAAAATTTGGAATGCCTTTAACCCGTTCATGATGTCCACTCAGTCTGAACCAGAATTTCGGGTATGTTACAGCGAACTTCACAACTTCAAAGACTAAATGCTGTAAAAGGTTTGGAAAAGGATGCAGGTTATTGCTTCAGTCGTTTCCGAAGTTCTAGGGGTGACCGTGGAATCCTGCTCTATCAAAAGTGGAAGCTTTGTGGCTTAACGCCTGTTAAACGTCGTTTAAAATAAACTGTTTTCTTTTGGCTCGTGTCTTTTGTTGAATTACCAGAGTTCTTAGAATACTATTTCCATCCACAAATTCAGTGTCGCAGTTCGTTGGTCCCTTTTTAATTCGACGTGTCACACGTCGAACTAATGCGGTTGTGGCCAAAAAACGGGGGTAGCCGATTTACGTCAGCGACATCTCCTCAAAAACCATACACGTTTGTTCAATTCTGATCCGACGAAATTCAAGTATGCGGTGGGTGACTTGCAGTGCGCCAGTACACAAGGTATTATGCTGTAGTTAGTTAGGGCGGTTTTAGTTCGCTAACCTCTAAAAAGGTCTCTGAGCGAAAAACCGTTGTCAAATAGTACACGATCAGTGGCTGACGTCAGCGGTTCCTGAGCGTAAAGGTGTGCGCTCAACAAAGATCATACGAAAAATTGCGGCGTGTAACTGCGCATTTCGGCAAGTCAGCTCTTAACCATTGCGGTCGGTTAGAGGCTATCGTGTACGTCGAGATGGCTCCTCTTTTATGGCGCAGAACAACACAAAGTGAGTCATCACTTACCTTTGCGGTGATCTGGATGGTACACCGAATTTCTATGATTGAATCTGGACGGTACAATGAATGCGATGCTCGTATAAGACTTTTGCTGTTAATTACTGCGCCATCCTCGCTGCTTTTCAGGTGCGATATATTACAGTATTTTATTACGCGTATTTGTGGTGTTGTTTCCTATTGAACGAGTGAGCAAAGCGAATGATGTCCTGTTTTCACAGTGGCGGACTGGCCAGAGGGAGGGAAGGGCGGGATATTCTTAATGGCCTCTGATATTCAGATTTTTTTAAAATCCATAACAGGAAGACTCACGTAAGTTTTATTGGTTTGACATTAGTTTTAACCACAGATTTAAAATTACAAATAATAATAATAAAGATAATTATAAAACTCTAGTAAAACAAGTACTTTATATTGAGTAGCCTAACAAAAATTGACCACATGAAATTGCAGTGTTATATTCAATGTGGACTATGTCACAATTTTCGTGTGAATATTTTAACTTTTCTTAATACACCTAAAAAGTTTAAATAAATTTAAAGTAGTCAACCTCACATAGCCTCAGCGCAATATGATTTCTCCTACTTCCCCCCCCCCCCAAATTATCTGCTGAATTTATGAAATATGGTGTTCGAAGATTTAAAAAATGTAAAAGTCTGCTGAACAAGAAAAACGGGTACGGGAAGCTGTAAAACAACGAAACTTTCAGTTAGTTTTTTTGTAAGAAATCCAATATCAGCGTCCGATGAAAACTACTTATCTGGTCAGTAATTGCATCGTCGCACACAAGATTCTGGCTCATTTGCCGTATCGTAGTAGCAAACGTTACGAGACAATTTTTTTTAAATATAGTGTGCAATATAGTAGATATTCTTCAGTACACCATGCATTTAGATTTTTTAGTAGTGTCCTGTTGCATGGTATGTCTGCCGTTCCAACTTCATACGTCAATTACAGACATTTTTTATTCTACCATACGACACGTCGAATTAGTAATGCAGTGTTAGTACATCTTGTTTATACTAAAGGTGGTGGTCCATCCATTCGATAATCTGAAGCTGAGTGCTAATCTGAAGTAAGTGCTACGCAATGTCGAATTACGTGTCATCTTTTTAACATGGAAAGAATATTCTCAATTGGTCCCTTCCCCCTCCTTAGCGTGTTGGTCAGTGTGCCTCGTCTCATGCACCCACACACAAAGCCATACCATTACCTACAATGGCTCTTGACTAATGATGAATTGTGGTGTAGGAGCCACTGGGTTTGGAATACACCAAGTAGCGTTGGCCTGTATAGCATGCTACAGAACCATCTGGGGATAGGCCGATATCGGTATAACTGTTATTAGTCAGTATCTTTTTCCATATCGGTGTACAGGACCACCGTTAGGCTACGGATACCCATATTTGTTACTCCAAGAACCGGAACCGGAAACGGAACCGTCTTCCCTACAAAGCTGGCAATAAGGGCGGAAAAAAACAACACCCAAAAGCGACAAAAAGCAAAGCCGTTTGCACGCAGTTCGTAATGAAAATGTTGCACGTGATGATTACGACGCTCCAAGTTTCACTACGACCAACTTAAAATCTTAACGTAAGAAGGTGAATGTACTGAAGACATAAGTTGGAATAATAGAGTAAAAATGCCCTTATTGCTGCACAGTGCTTATAAATTTTGAACTTTCGTTCGGCGCCCCAACAGTCGACTCAGAACTGGCACGAACCGGGGGAATCCGACTCTGATTAAAACAAAGCATTTCGATGGCCTTAGGTCAGCGTTGACGCTATGTGATTTCTGCCCAGTGTTCTGAATGTCAAAGTGACGGCCAACTAAAATTATTTTTCGGATTCAGAATACCTCACAAACAAAGAACTGTTATCCTTTGCTGGTATTAAGTAGTATAGAAAGGCGTTTGTTGTGTAATGTAAGACTTTTAGTTTTATATTGTTTATTTATGTGTAGCATGAATGACATGAAAATTAAAACGTGAGTTTTCATTGAACCTCTTAATTTAATGTAATTTTTTTTTTTTACCGAAAATTGTAAGCAAAGTTTGTCACGTTTTTTTTTAGGATAATCTCAGCAGTTGGACCCATGCAAACCAGAAACTGAAGTTTTCATTTGTGTGGAATTTAAAATGTAAGTCGTGTTTTTAATATCGGTGTTACAATATCGGATTGGTTCGGATCGGTTTACCCTTCATCAGTATCGGTAGCATCGGTAAAAGCTTATATCGGCTAGTTCGTCTTGATTGATGAACTAGCAACTTTACATTAGACAACCAGGTAGGACCATATGCTTCTTCTAGCTTCACAAACTGGAACCCATCATCACTGATAGAAGTGTTAACTAAATACGGATGCAAACCTATTTACGTTGCCTTTTGGACTTGTATGTCAGATTGCCTGAGCGGGGACCTGAAATCAAAGGCCAAGGTCCTACCGCTAAGCCAGACTGACACGGCCATTAAAAGGAAACGTCCATAGGCAGCATTTAACACGCACACATATACATGCAAGCATACACTTTTCCAATCGCCACTGGAGGGGCGCTTGATTGCGCGCCACACACCAGTGAAGCCGAAAGGAAATAATGAAGCGTGAAATAATGGGTGTTATTTCGAGCCCATTTCGAGCCCATTGGCTTTTCCGTCCCTGATAGAAGTGTTGTTGTCCAGCCTCCGAAGCACTAGGAGAAGATATAAACAACGGCCCTTTTCAGGGCTACCAAATCAGAAAAGAGGTCCTGAATCCTGTTGGTTTAATTTAGATTAGTGCTCAAGTGCTCAAGTCTGACTTTTTGAGGGTCCAGCTCCTAACCCCTGGGGAACCCGTCAGGTAGTGTCCGCCGCCATATTGACGAAGTATACTGTACATATTCAAACTTACAGATAATGCATATAGAGAGAATTGCTGCTGCAATGGCTAATTTTTGTTCTGTTGCTTAGACCAAAATAAGCATTACCGGTACCCAACCTACCTCCCCTCTTGAGTCACCACCATGACATATTGAGAGGAATAAGAGATGCTTCTTACGCGCCTTGAGCACATTTTTACTAATATGGAGGGAAGTACGCATGTTCATTTCGGGGTTAGCAAGCTGGCTGGTGATTGGCTAGAGGGGCCAAGAGGGGCCATTGATTGAACAAGAAGTGGATGACCTTGCCAAATGTTTCAAGGTCATTCAACTGCTAACTTCTTAAATATGCATCACTCACCATCAGTATAAATTAGGAATATGTGTGGAACAAAGAGACATTACCAATGCAAAAAACAACAAAAATCGGACTATATATATTTGCAGGACCTATATGACGTGCGTACAATGGCTACTTTCGACTCTTGAAAGTAGGCGATGCTTTCCTGCACGACGGAGTGTTTGAATGGAATGCCATTCTGGGGTCGAAAGTAGCCATTTTACGTACGTCATAGGTCCTGCAAATTTGGTCCGATTTTTTTATTTTTGCATTGGTGATATCTCTTTGTTCCCTACATATTCCTAATTTATACTCATGGTGTGTGATGCCTATTTAAGAAGTTAGCAGTTGAATGACCTTGATAACATGTGGCAAGGTCATTCATTTCTTGTCCAATCAATGGCCCCTCTTGGCCTCATCACATCACCCGGGGTCTCATAACATATCGTTCAGTAGTACTTTGGCTATCAAGCTGTGTCACAACTTAACTGATCACCCCAATTTATGTGTCAATTTAAATAAACCAACTGATATAAACAAAATGAACGTTAAAGATTACAACCAGTTATCCTAGAAGTTTTTCTTTTTTCCAATTTTAATTTTTTCACTGTTAAGTTGTTGTTTTGTTACCCATTTTCAACAGGGCTTTTTTACGTACTTTTTTTACACTTAAAAAAAATTCATCCTTTGACACTCCTCGCTCCCTCGTTTTATTTAATTTGCCTTTCTGCACCGACTGAACTCTTTTCCTTTCACCTTTTTAACTCTTATTCCACGCGACGCAGTATCAAGTGACTATTCGGAAAACTTCCCGTTTTTCCGATAGGCCAGTACACGCCGCGCCCGCACAGCAACCTCGTCCGCGGCTCGGCCACAGCACTGTCTTGCTTGGCGTCCTGCGGTACCTAAGCTGTTTTGAACTTCTTATTCTAACTGCGTGATCGACGCCTCCAAAGTTTTCCCGTGCTTAATACCGGTCACGCGTTGGATTTGTCGACCCGTCTCTCCCATTCCTGAAATAGGCGCTCCCACCGCGTCTCCGGAGATGGGATCGATTGTATGGGCGGAGGTTTCTGGATCAGAACAGAGTCTGCTTCAAGGGCGAAAGATAAGCGAGGGTGCGCCAGAAAGTGGGGCAGGTGGTTAGCACGGCTATACCATGTACCGAAGGTCCCGGGTTCGAGCCTGAATTCGGCCACCCCTGTATTTTTAGGGAAGAGATGGCCCTTGTGGTGCCTCGTGCTCATGTGGATTGTGGCATGCAAAAGATCTTAGAAATTTCCGATTGGAATTACGTAGCAAATTTGTCCCGGTGCTATGGCTTTTTGATGGGCGTGCGACAAATCCTCGGACAAATCCTCAAAGTGGCCAGAAAGTGTTTTTGCGGTGTGGTTGGTTGTGATGTTTTAATTCGTAATTGACGGTGAGGAGACCATACATTCGTAATCCAAGCGGTGTGAAAATTGACGTATACCATTTTGTTTTGGACATATCATATGCATAATTGTACGAAGTTTTAGCGAATTTTCAGTAAGTCTTTCTCGATGGATGTGTCGAATTTCATTTTCCTGAAACGTACAATTTTCGCAGCTCGTGTTTTTTTTTGTGTACTTAAAAAGACACACCCACTCCCTGTTTTCACGCATCCTGCGCGTATGTAGCTTTTGCCACGTTTACATACGTTTGAGTGAAAATGTTGCAAAACTGGGTCATACAGGAAAGCCAACATGGAGGCATGTGCCTTTAAAAGGACATACCCTCTCCCGGTTTTAGTGCATTCGTGCGCGTTTATAGCTTTTTCAACATTTATACAATGTTTGAGTTAATGTAGCCAAACCTTCTTGTACATGGGAAACTTGTAGGAAAGTAAAAGCGTTTGCAACATTTACATACGTTTGAACTAATGTTGCAAAACTCAATCCCATAAGAAAGCCAACATGGAGGCGTGTACCTTTAAAGGACACACGCCCTCCCTATTTTCGTGCATCATTTATACACGTTTGAGTGAATGTAGTCAAACCGTCTCATACGTGGGAAAAGTTGGAAAATAAAAGCGTTTGCAACACTTACATACTTTTGAACTAATGTTGCAAAAGTGGATCATACAGGAAATCCAACGTGGAGGCATGTACCGTTAAAGGACATACCCTCTGCCTGTTTTCGTGCATCCTGCGCATATATAGCTTTTGCAACATTTATACAAGTTTGAGTCAGTGTAATCGAACCTTATTGTGCAAGGTAAAAGTAGGAACATAAAAGCGTTTGCAACATTTGCATACATTTAAACTAATGCTGCAAAACTCAGTCCCACAGGAAACCCAACATGGAGGCATGTAACATTTAATGATACTCCCTAAATCTTGGTACAACTGTGACGGCGAGGTGTCCAGATCCAAATGCCAATTTTCATACAATGTCGTATCGTGATTATTATCCACAGGCCACGATAAGGATTCGGTAAACACTAAGGCGCAGATGTTTTATCGACAAATTGTCTGCACCACGAGTTGTTTTATTTTTTCGTTCTGGATAATACGCGAGTAGGAAAACCGAGGTATCTTTTAATTAATGGAAATATAACGAATGATGAAGTAAAGATGACGTTAATAAACTTCAACTCGACATAATTACGAGTAATAGCTTTGATTTGACGCAGATCGTGATAAGACATTTCTGTAACCATGCCCCTCTTATCTACGAAATAAGCACTCAGATCGATGTAAATTATACTGGAATGAAAAAACACAATAGGGGTCGTCCGTAAATTACGTCACACTCAGGGATGGATGGTTGATTTACTGTGATAAGTATTGTGAACGGGGACTCGGGGGGGGGGGGGGGGGGTGGCGTTAACAAATATTAACGTCTTACTCTGCCGAATATCTAATTAACACTGGCGATAGCCAGTGTTAGTAAGGGTCGACCTAGGATCTCTGTGTTAAACCTTCAACTTTGAGAGCTTATAACTCCGTAAAAATTAAAAAATTTTAAACCAAATTTGGAATCTAGCCTTGACAAGTCAAGACCTCTATACAGTCCAAAAATTGTGAAATTCAGTCCAGCAAAACCCGAGATACAGAGAGGGGCCAAATAGACAACTTCTTGTTCTGCTTCTTGTTGTTGTTGTTCTGGGGATACTTTCGTCTGTCCTCTCTACAGGTCAAACTATTTGTCCTGTAAAGCTGGTTCTTAGCTCATTTTACAGGTATTGCTCCGTAGATGTGCCCTTTCCATAAGGCCTTTTCTAATTGGTCAAGTGGTTCAGGGGTTACGGAGCTCTAAACAACAAGATTGATTGTTTTACATTCTTTTAAACATTGTTATTATGCAACAATGCCATTTAGCAACCGCCAGCTGCAAGACATAGACTGAAGATTAAAGGATTTGTTTCTACTGTTAACACTTGCGATAGCCAGGTTAGTAAGGGCCATAGCAATTTACCGAGCTTAAAGGCGGCGCAACAAAACAAACAATAAATTAATTATAAAGGTGTCACACATACCCCACCCCTCATCCACCACCACACCTATTTATTACAATTCTCAAAGTAACACGGATTGATAAACAAAAACGTATCGTTAAAAGTTAAAAGTAAGGGTCTAAAAGTCAAAACCTGTAAGGAACACGGACAAGCTTTGACTGTAAGGGTCTAGGTGCCAAATTTGGCCAGTAAGACACTGCTAAGCATTAGACCCTTACTACCCGGTGATCATGTTAATGACTTAGTAAGGAAAATTGGAAATTAGCCAACAGCGAAAATCATACACTAGAAGTAACGTAGTTCAGTAAGCCACCTTTATGAACTTACGTTAAATCGGAGTAGCAAACCCGGATTCGAACCGGCTGCCCAGTTTGCCCCCAGATCACTTGCATAGCACCTTAATCTCTCCGTTGCACATTGATGAAACGTAAGTGCATAAAGGTGGCTTACTGAACTACGCTTATGCTTGTAGCAGGTTGTCTTGCTTGGAATCGCTGCCATGTTACCAAACCGAAAAAAAATGTCAACCTAAAGCAAAGTAGGAAACCCACACCCCCACTATCATTGGATCATCTCATGGCTCTTTATAGGACGATCTCGGACAGCTGTTCCTCAAAAACCGGGTAGTAAGGGTCTAATGCTTAGCAGTGTCTTACTGGCCAAATTTGGCACCTAGACCCTTACAGTCAAAGCTTGTCCGTGTTCCTTACAGGTTTTGACTTTTAGACCCTTACTTTTAACTTTTAACGATACGTTTTTGTTTATCAATATCGTTATTCGGTCGAAAATCAATATTCGGCCAAATACCGAATTCTTGAATTTTTGACGTATGCCGTGCCAGATACCGATTAATTTCCGAATATTAGGTCCATCCCTAGGTGTATGGTTGTTCGCAAGCCTAACAAATCTCGCTGTCTCACCTTAAAGCAACACGACCTGC
Organism: Lithobius niger; assembly: GCA_023313725.1. Lineage (NCBI taxonomy): Eukaryota > Metazoa > Arthropoda > Chilopoda > Lithobiomorpha > Lithobiidae > Lithobius > Lithobius niger. The sequence continues at coordinate 14,779 of JAHWFP010155743.1, forward strand.
CTTATAACCTTCTGCCTGCCTTGTAACAGCCACGCACCGATTGCATCCGCGCATCTACGATAACCATGGTCAATTGAGACAGTAGCTTCGTTCCTCGCAGCGAAGAAGGCAGGTACTGTCTCAGTTGGCATTGCGCCAAATAGACAAGCCAGCATGAACGCATTAATTGTGTCGTCAAAAACCGGAATGATTCTTGCATTTTAAAATCACAATTTATAATTTTCTAGACTAGTGTCTTATAAATTTGCTTCGGCGATCTATTGGAATAATTAATTTTAATTTTTACTGCATTAGTCTTTTAGATTTTTGATCGCATAGTAATTATTAGCAAACGATTAACATTAGTACTGCGTGCACACAGATAAAACTTCACGGTCATTGTAGGTGCGCAAAGGATCATATTCGTTCTGGAAGAACGTAAATAAAGTTCCCCAATATTCAACAGAAAATCTCCTAGACGCCACATTTTAAAACGGATTTTTAACAATGAAAAGACTAACTGTAAGTAAATAGACCTTTGGGGCCGTACTTGATGTGGAGGATCGAGAAAAATGGCGCTGGGAGGTATATCCCTTTAAAGAGGAACAGTTAATGTGTTTAACATTTGAACATGGGTAGCCAAAACTGACTTGTATAAAAAAAACAAACGAAAAAGTTATACAAAAACTACATTCTTGTCGTAATCACATCAGAGCTCAACACTTTTGAATCATAACCCAAACATGTTAACAATGATTTCGGTTCGCTGGTGTTAATCACTCTTAAACATGAATAGTGGTGCACCTTGATAACAACAGTCACGTTTGACGTATACGTCATTCATATCATTAACATCATTTCGTTCTGGGTGACAACTATTGCAGTGGTGCCAAACATGGTGCAATGGAGCACCTTGCTGTTATTCGGGCTCTGTAGAGATGAACTGGGAGCAGTGAATTGCCTTGCTGGCGTTGGGTCTGTTACTGGTGATAAACAGGGTGCAAGGAGAACCTTGCTTGCATTCGATCCCTGTAGTGGCGATAAATAGGTAGCAATAATTGAAGCACCTTGTTGACATTCAGTCCCTGTAGTGGCGATAAACAGGGTACAATGGCACACCTTGCTGTCATTCAGTACTCATGTTAAAGCTTTCGGTCAACCGTAATAAGCTAAAGATGCTCGCTTCCTAAACTCAATTTTAGGTCTTTCCTGGGTGAAACTGTTTAGCTACATTCAGTCAATCGAATGCAAACGTTGCAAACGAATTATTTTTTAAAGGTACATGCATCCATGTTGGCTTTCCTGTATGACACAGTTTTGTGATATTAGTTCAAACGTATGTAAATGTTGCCAACACTGTCATTTTCTTGTGTTTTTTTTTTCGTGCGAGACAATTTGCGACATTAACTCTAACCTGTGTAAATGTTGTAAACGCTATTCTCAACAGGTCGCACGACATACCGGAAGGATTTATGTCCCTTTAACATTAGAAATATAAACAGTCGATATGGTTTACAGTCAATCGAGCAGTCAATCCTCTCGTTCGTTAAGTGCCCCGTAGGTGGCACCCAATTTTCTTGGCAAATTTCGGCACCATTCCAACAATTGTAGCTAATTGCGTTCTGGGGACATACCACTATTGATCGAACAACGTCACTTCCTGAACGGAAGTAAGCCGCCTGTCCGCAAAGCTGCTCGTAGTGGCTCATCCGTTCGTTCTTTGCTCCTTGTGCACCGTAGCTGCTGCCCCTGTAGCGTGGCCTTCCTGCAGCGCACGGCCACATTGCTAGTCTAGCCCAGCACGCAGCGCCCCGCATTGACGAGTTCCGCTATGGCAGCTTAGCCCCAATGCTCATGCGTATTGCAGTGCGGTCTGGGAAGCTGTGGGAAACGGACACGCCGGTCAAATAGTGTCTCGCATAAGGAGGATTTTAGTCCCGTACTAATTGAATTTGGATCTTAGTGCTGTGGCGATGGATGTGGTATAGGGTGTGGATAAACTGTGGCGAAAGAACCACGCGTTCGAGTACCACTATGTGATTATACCGCTGGTAACCAATACCTCTGTAAGGTAAGAGACGAGTTAACAGTGACTTTAAATAGCTTTTCGAGATGTGTTGTGCTTGGATGATAATGTTGAAATCGACACTCGACGGGCGATCTGTTGGCGTAATGAAGTTGTTGATGTTATTTTGTGCGATTGTGCGATGCAGTATGTTGAGCGAGAAAAATCGTTGAAATTCCAAATTTAGCCCTTTTGCTTGCTCAAGCCGGCTTTGCGTATGAGCACTGTCCGAAGTGTTAGGAGTCGGTTTGCGTGTTTTACGAGTAATTTATCTGGCGGTTTAATTTGTGCTGTACCGACTTGGGGGATCGGATGTCTTTTTTTTTTTGCTTGTGTGCGACGGAAGGATCGTGTGGTATTTGCAAGTCATTGGTAAATCGTAACAGCTGGTGTTTAATGAAGGAATCGCACCTGTTGTGTGTTTAATTGAAGGCGGGCGAATCGGGTGTTTACGATTTCTCGATGTTGCAAAGTGTTGCCACTTGGCCACCGCCATGTTAATAAATTGTGTTATTAGAAGACTTACGGATTTCTATTGCCGAAACTGATACCTACCTACCTCGATTTCCTTCGCAGTGATCCTGAAACGTGTTTTGTCTGTGCCTAGAAAAAAAACCCCTTTTTTCAGAATAAAAAAAACGCATAATTTCCGGGCAGGGGATCCAATCACCCTTCCCCCTCCTCCGTTTCTGGGTGTTGCGAAACGTGTTATAAAAAGCCTATAGATTGTTATTGAAGAAACTGCTACCTACCTCGATTCCTTCGCAGATATCCCAAAATGTGTTTTGGCTGAGCCTAGAAAAACTTTGGGGGGGGGGGGGAGAGCTGTTACCTCCTCCAGAGGGGCCTGGGACAGAAGCTTCTGGAGAGCGCTTTATCACATACTCTTGAGGAATTACGCAGCATTATGACCCGTTTGTCAAAAAAAAACCGCGTAATTTCCGGGCCGGGGGGGGGGATCCAATCACTCCCTACCCCCTACTCCCACTTCCCTTCGTTACCAGTTCTTCGATTTTTTTCTACAGTCACTATAACATGTAAGGAGACTTGCATGTGTTTCATAACCAATCAGTATACAGTTAGTCACGGACGTGCGCACGTGCACAATGAGGGGCTAAAAGAAGTGAAAACACAGCCAAAATAAAAAAAATTACGCAGCTTTATGACCCGTTTGTCAAAAAAACGCATAATTTCCGGGCGGGGGGGATCCAACGACTCCCCTCCCCCCCCCCCCACTTCCCTTCGTTACCAGTTCTTCAATTTTTTTCTACAGTCACTATAACATGTAAGGAGTCTTGCATGTTTTTCATAACCAAGCAGTATACAGTTAGCCACGGACGTGCGCA
>JAHWFP010155744.1:0-14899 GCA_023313725.1 Lithobius niger
CAATCATGAATCCATAACTAAGCAACAATGGTGTGTTCTGCTGAGCGGCTGAGAAACTAGGAACTAACCCTCTTTCGTAATGCTTTCCCTGTTGTGCTCGGAACGGGGTCAGGCAAACTAATCTGGATTCGACTCGCATTTCTCTTAATTCGGAATGCGGTACTATTAGGCGTAATTGTTTTCAGAATAATCAGACTAACACTAATTCACAAATCTAAGAATTTTTTTTTTATAATGAATTTTTAAAGCAGCTACAAAAACTGCAATCATGGAAATTGATTGTCTTTATACTCGTAGGTGTAATTTTATCGTGGCGGTCTTGAGTTCGTTTTGGAAGGTTCTTTTTCTTTAGGTTTTGCTGATCGGGCAAAGTGGACTACGAGTGGCTTGCCATACAATACATAGCCGTTGGTGTCCTTAAGAGCTGCTTGTGCTCTTTTCTCGCTAGGAAGGTTCACAAACGCTTGTCCCTTCATTCGACCTTCGTGCATCAAGCGAATGTCGAACATGTTCTTTTCCGTTTCCAATTTCATATTGACGTAACCCCCATAAATGTATCGTAAATCCTTTTCTTCAACTTGTTTTGAAAGATTTTTTATGTACAAGCGAGTGGTTGGTTCACCAGGGTCGTAATGTTTGAAGAGAGCACTATGTTTCATTTCGTCTCGCGAAATCTTCTTGTTGCGCAGTTCTTGTTTCGATATGAACTCCGACACATCAAGACTGTCGTTTCCCTGATTCTGGTCACTTTCACTCGGCTGTTGTGGGGCAAATTGACCGAATCCGCCTTCCATGACGTCCGCTCTTACTGGTTGCGCCGTTTCATGCGGAGTTAATTTAAATTCGATCTTCTTCGACACCTGTTCGTGCGGCAATTCAAAGACTTCGGTAGGCAAAGTGGGGGCAGACTCCTTGTGTGGTACAGCAGTTGGCACCAAAAGCTGTTGCAGTTTGGGACGCTTTCGCGTACGTTTGGAGGGTTGTCCAGGCCTTTTAAACGGCAATTCAGTCTTCGGTTTCTTTCCATTTTCCTCTCCGTCGCTTTCCAACTCCGACTCTTCTGACGACGGCAACTGCATTTCATGTACCTTTTGCATCTCCTGTAGTTGTTCGATTGTCGGCAAAAGATGGTCTTGGTGAATGGGAGGTGCTGGCGTTATCGGTCCAAAAGGAGCGGGAAGGTTCATTTTGTTCATTAGGTGCAAAACTTGGGTGTATAACTTAGGAACAGCAATCAGTGCATGAGCAATATTGGATATGATAATCGGTGTAGGCGGTGGATACTGGTAGTGCAGTCTGGGGGAAATCGGGTAAGAGAGACCAAAGGATGCGGAAATGCTGTTAATTTTGTGGTGAAACTCCTCTAATTTGGAAGGCATTTCGTACTCCGCAATTTGAGGTGCATCACTGTCAGTAGCCTGAAACTTGGGTTCGGGAAATCCAGCTAAATGCGGAAAATACTTTTTTTGTGATTCTTTAGCAAACTGAACGGAAAGCCGCGAACCCAAAATCTCGAGCTGATGAAGCCGACCCAGTGCGTGTTTGGCTTCGTGTTCAGAGTTAAAAGTAGCAAAGGCACAATTTTTAGTCTGCCCACGTGATGGCATACATTTGACTTGAATAGCACCAAAATGTTTTAAAATATCCTCTTGTTCTGCCGCCTTGAGGTTGGCAGGCAGATGGCGAACGTAAAGAGTATTTGAGCACCACGCCATTTCGACCAGAAGTCAATCAGTCTTAAAAAATAACACCTTACTCAAATCCCAGTACGTCGAAATGGTTTCACTAAAACATTAGCCATATTGAACAAACATTCACATATTTCTACGACCAATCTGACTGAACACAAATTAATCTCACTGTTTTCAACAAAAAGTCTTGCTTCCACCCGATTTATCGGCTGCCCATAGAATTTGCAAGAGCGGGGAAAGCATAACCATCGGCCCCAGGGTTGAGTTGGTGGCGCTCGATAGCACTATAACGATACCAGTCAGCACCGAATTAGGTCTCGTAGAAGCCTGATGCTTACGATTTATTGTAAATTCCCCACCTCCTCCAAGTCCCGTAATAAAAGTGGTGTAATGCATCGATCTGAACAACTTATGAAGTAAAAGTATATATATTTTTTAAATAGTATCTTATTTTATTTTTCCCGTTCCCGTAAGGCAGCCTTGAGGCACCCTCCACCTCCCTTGATGCCAGTACTTACGAAAATCACGACACCATATTCGTTCAAATCGTCCTTCTGGAATTATTGCACGAAAATCCGTAGCAAATAGCTTTTCACTCTCTTTTTTACCCTTTTCTTTCCCTATTCTGGGCCTTCCTGGCTTTTTTTTTTTTGGCCCTTCCTAAGTTCTCCTGGCCTTCTTTAGGCCTCTAAGCTCTTTCTCCTGGTTGCAGCGTCAGCATTTATCGGTGCAGAAAAGTTGAAAAAAAATAAAAAAAATTTTTTTTTTTTCAAAAAGAGCAAAAATGGGGCAGAGGCAATGCTCACGCTCAAAAATTAACCACTTCGCGGAGAGACCATGGAGGAAAGAAAAGAGACACGGAAGGTCTTTTCTTTCCTCCATGGGAGAGAGACGGAAGGTGCTTGGGTTCGGCTTGGCCAGATTACACTGAATAGATGTGGATTGACGCTGACGATTGACGCTTCCACGCTTTAGAGAGCTCTGCTGAGGTCAGTGCCAGCTGAGATTGAGCTTCTCCCTTACTTTTTTCACCATCAACTCCAGATAGTTCCGATCCATGCGTAGTCTAACTCCCAAACAGTCATACTTTTTTACCCTTCACACCTCGACTCCCATCCTCAACCCCTCTACAAAAACCATGAACCACAATTCTCTCCACCAAGAAATCCACCACAGCTGCTCTAGCCCCTCCTTATCCCCCTCCAGGATGCCAGAGTCATCCACGAATGTCAGAACCAGTGTATGGACTTCTTCCCCTCCACCCTTACCCTAAGCAAATCATTTTCCCGATTCGTCAAGCTTTCTTTCCTACCATGTCACATAAACCAAGTAAAGGTGCGGGGACAGCGGCAGCCCTGTCAAAGACCCCTTGTGCACTTCATCCAGTCCTCCATTGCCCCATTGCATGTGCCTGAAAACTTCCCCGTTATATGTTCTTAATCATCCGAATAATATCTTCTTCTACTCCCAACGAACTCAGCTCCTCTGTGCACCCTCACCCTTTCATACGCCTTAGTCACATCAAGTAAAATAACCCACAGCCTCCTTCCTTGCCATCTCAATGGCCTGAGTAACCATAAAAATGTTGTCCTCAATCCTCCTGTCCTTCCTAAAACCATCCCGGGATTTGCTATAGCCCCCCCCCCCCCCCGATTCCAGTTGTTTCTTAAGCCTTTGTGTTAAGATACACATGAAAAACTTGTAAACTGCATCCGTAATTACAATCGAACGAAAATTTTGCAACCTCTCAATCTGTCAGTGGATTCTCAGCTTTCTCCAACTCTCTAGATTCCTCCCTCCTGCCAAAATCACATTAATTTCCCTGATCAACCTTTTTTTTTCCTTTGGCCCCAGCCCTTTCACCAGTTCTCATACAAGTCTATCTAATGTGTTGTTTTTCCCTTCTTAGTGAGAAAATGGTTCGAGGGCAGAGCCTGTTGATCGATTCCGAGGACCTCTGAGAGGGCCTGGGATGGCCCGCATCCAAGTTGTTGGATGAGTTAGTCTAGTTTACATTTGTTGAACAGCCACAGACACCTTCACAAATTAAAAACTAAAGTTGATTCCAAAGACAACAAACCCACTGGTATTTTTGCAACACACACTGTTACAACTATTTTAACAACTACAAACTCAGAAGAGGTCTTGCCTAATACTGCAAAATTATCCTTCTGTGAAATGAACTGTGGCACTATGCATGTTTTATGACGTGGCCACAGATTATAATTATGATGACCGAAGCATTGATATTATGAATGTGCACATTTGTATCATCCATGATTACAGGAGTTCTTTTAAGGTCTTCCCCTCCCCCTCCCCCACCCACCGAATGACACTAGAGGCACTGAAAAAGGGCTGCCGGAACCAACGGCATTCTTCCTATACAATTTCTTTAGCATTGATGCAATCACATACATAACCACTCTTACAATGACGGAGTCTGTAAGAATTCGGGCAATTAATTGAGGCAATGAAAAATGGCCCTGCAAAACGTGGTTGAAGTGACTTAGCAACCCCCTTAACAGCGAGTCCACTTCACTACTAAGTCACCCATCTTGAATACAACATCCTGACGTTTCTTATCATAACATTGTTTATGTCATAATCGTGGTTTAACAATAGCATCTTTGGGATGCATCTGCTGAAATTGGTTGACAACTGTCGCTTGGTCTTTTGCCCTTTCTTGCACCTTTTTTACGGTTCCTAGCTTCACGAAGCATGTCGATTTCATTATCCCATGTTAATGTGGGCTACACCCCATTACCAATTGGGCAGGTAAAAAAACTAGAAGACTCAGAAGTCGCAGTGCGTAAAGAAAAAGGCAAATTGGTCCAATTTAGCATGCCTGTATATGTACTGATGTCCAAAAGCCCTCAAAAGCTGCTTCACAGACCTGTTTGCACTTTTAACGAGGTCCGCCTTCGGAGTTAAGGGACTCATGAATTGGGGAGGATGACGATACGACCTATGGGGTTAAAGATGGAAAGCCGACAGCTCAACAAGAGTTAAATACAGATGCAAACTTATTTACGTTGCCTTTTGGACTTATATGTCGGACTGCCGGAGCTGGGAATTGAACCCACGACCTTTGAATCCTAAGGACGAGGTCCCACCGCTGAGCCATACTGACACGGCCAAAAGGAAACGTCCATAGGCAGCATTAAACACTTGCTCCCTATGGACGTGTCCTTTTGGTCGTGTCAGTATGGTTCAGCAGAAGGACCTTCGGTTTCAAAGGTTGTGGGTTCGATTCCCCGCTCAGGCAATCTGACATATAACGCAACGTAAACAGGTTTGCGTCTATATTTATTTACCTATGTGGTTTGTGGGAAAGGGGACAAAACTCGTTACCATGTGTTGGTGGAGTAGGACCTGAGGGAGAAGGAGGGTTGAAGGTGGGTGGCAGGGAGGAAGGGCCAGGAGGCGATTCGTTGGCTACTGGGCTGGAGAGGGGAGGGTGGGGAGGAGCAATCTGGTGGGGTGGTGTCGTAGGAGGGGTACTGATTAAGACTGTTTTTCCTGGGTGTACGGATGGAGTCGCTCCTGATCTAAAAGGGCTGATCCTCCATCACAAACCTATATACCCATGCTATTACTAGGTTCTCGATGCTTATTGCAAATCCCAGCATTTTATGATGTAGGATAAGTAAAGTAAACGATGTAGCTCTCGACTGAAGTTGTTTGTAGACTAATTTAGTACGTGTGCGAATTTTAAAATTAATACGAAGCCAGGGTATCAGTATTTATTTTTGTTTTGCTATCATTTAAGGGACTGATCAGGGGACGGGCTGGAGGAAATGAAAATGTGACCACCTAATTTCCGATTACCCCCCCCCCCCCCCCCTCCACGAGACCTTGACAAATCTGGTCCCTCCACCTCCACTCAAGGTGCAAAAATAATGTAACCCCCACCCAAAAAAAAATTTTAAAACGTATCTTTCCAGCAAGGCTGGTTGAAGATAGTTTTTGTTGTCCAACCGAAAATATACATTACCTGTTTTTATTGCACTCTCGGGTTCTCAATGTTATTTTTCCAGCGAAAAGGAAAAGAAGTTGGTTTCCCTGCCAGTCCCGTAGTTGCTCCACTGCGCATGTGCGGGCGCAGTCCTCCCTATATAAACGTTGGCGCAGCATTGATCCTCATCTCTTTTTATAATACTCTCAATCGTTACCAAGGCAACTTGAGAGGGGAGGAAGGGCGGGTTGTCTTCTGAAAACAGGTAATGTATATTTTCGGTTGGGCAACAAAAATTACCTTCAACCAGCCTTGCTGGATACGTTTTTGGTTGACACGAAAATCTACATTGCCTGTTTTTATTGCACTTAACAGACTTTGTCACAGGAGGTGGGCCTTGGTGACGGGTGCCCTGGCTACAGACTGGCTGCCCTGAAGTCAACTTGACTCAATGAACCTGAAGACAACCAGGTTAGAGGGGTGAAAGACGTTCCTGTAGGTCTTGGAAGGCTTGCTGTGTAAACCGGTCGGTGGAGGCGCATCGGAGGCATCGAATGCTAACGGAACCAGACTGGATGTGAAAGGGTCCACCGGAAGAAGCGGTTGCAGACAGGTTCCAGGGTAAATAAGAAACAGCTGCGTTTGAAGCATAGGTGACTGAAACCCTTAGGGATCGTTGAAGTGACAAGTTACAAGCACAATACGTAGTATGTTTTTTTTTTGTTTTGACTGAAGATGGCAACAGAACTATCCCAACCTAGCCTAGGACTGGAAAGGATGGCAGTCTCGGATCAGAAGGGAACCGAGGTGGTGTATCAGTCGCAGGAATGTGTAGCGTACTGAGGCAGCCTAAGTCCTGGCTGGTGCTAGACAATATGAGCAGCTGTTTTGGCTCGGTGATATACCGGAAGAAAGGTCAGCAACAAGACTGAATGTAGGTTGCGAAGACTGGGGACGGGCCGGTCCGTAGATTACGACTGGAAATGTGCGCGAGCGCATGTATAACAGAAGGAGCACCCTTGTTGCCCAAAAATGGGTTGAGGTGATGTGGTCCTTCTGGGAGTATCTTTCGAGAAGGATATGGACGTGTTTTCCAGAGAATAAGACATCGTTCCATGGAGGCCTTAAGAAAATGCTAAAGAGACACTGAAGTGGTGACGATCCAATTCCAACTGGTAAGGCCCTGAGGAACAGGCCGATCTGAATAGGTAGTGCCGGGACCGGAACTGGTCATTGGGCGGAACCGGGAGTCGGTTCCTTGAGCCGGTGAACCTTGAGAATCGCTGAATCCAGGAGTGAATGGATTTGTTCCCGAGAAAGCCGTATCGTCGACAGGGCAGATCGGAAGGGAACAGTGAGTGTAGAGGACGTTTTAGCTCCCTGCTGGCCCAGGGAGAGACTCCTGTCTTTCGACTTCAGCGGAGGCTGTCCGCATGGGATTGATGAGGTGGTAGCGGTGTTGTCAGAGAAAATCGTAGGAACAGTAGCAACAGAATGGTGTAACGGCGCAGGAAGCAGGATCAGACGTTGAGAGGACCCCAGAAGCACGATGCTATCTCTTGGATTGTAGCAGAGGGAATCAGTGGTTGTCGGGGGCCCGTTTTTAGCACGAGGCATGACGAACCGGGAATCGAGACTTTTTTAGTGAATAGCACAACTTTGTTGGATGCGAGTGACAGAAGAAAGATGATAGGTTGCTTCGTGCAAGCTTATACATGATGGGGTTTCATAGGGGCATGCGCAGAGGGTGATGGATTGGAGAGAAATCTTATGATTGTTCCAAAAGAGGTAGCGTCATGACGCAGGTTCCGGAATCGGTGCGGAAAGCAGGGCCGCTGACGGAGCAGAACCAGGATGCTGGGAAGGACCTGGGTCCCCAAAGTAAGCATGGGGGAGCGGGGCAGAGGATGAGCCGTGATTGAAATCTAGCAATGTAGGGATCGTTGATATTTCGTAGTTCCAAGGAAAAGGGACTTGGATTCCAAGTCATGTGGAGACTGTCCGCAAGGGGCTGATGAGGTGGTAGTGGTACCGCTAGGTGGAATCGCAGGAATCAGAGTTGCAGAGAAGTGTACCGGAATGGTAGGTGGATGATTCACAGGAACTTGATGACTCCCGGATCGAGGGATTCTAAGGTCGAGACTGGTGAAGCAGTAGTGGAGGGAACCATTGGTTCCTTAAAGTGCCTCCTTGGCTGAATCAGGAATCACGAATCGAAGTCTCTGGGACTAGCGCAACGTTATGTGGGATGGAAAGGATCGTCGTGTACGATCCGCATGGGAATAGTGGATCCCAAGTGTTCGGAACCGTGGTGAACGCTGTCGTCAGTAATGTTGGTGTTATTGGGGAATGGCGGATCACATACTTGCTAGTAGGTAGGGAACTGGAATTACGAAAGGAGTTGGTGAGAAACTGAAACTGGTGTCGAATTGTGCAAGGCCTAACTGCAAACTGAAAAGACCAATGGTAGGCTTGGGACAAGTTGTGTTGAAGGTTGTAGAAGATGGTGATAACCAGCATAAGGAATCCAGAAACGGAATCGCAGCAATGAAGGAGTGTGGGAGGCATATCCCAACAGGATGGTGACACATGGAGTCACCATAGACTATCACCATGGACTATCCTACCAGCCCATATGCAGCTGGTAGGAGTGTGTGAAGGGCATGGAGCGCTCGGATGGCGTAGGTCCTAGCCGGGAGCTGCAAGGCTCAAAGGTAGGGTTGGGGCGATCGATCCCTAGTAATCGATAAAATAGTAGAAGATGGAATGTCGATCGCCAGAGCAGTGGTTCGTGAATCGAACCCGTGGTGTTTAAGCATCACGCCACAGTGAGTTGTCGTGCGCAGAAGCTAAGTAGAGACGGGACACAAAGGCGGCCGTTGAGATGATGAGGGTGTGGAACCGAGGAAGAACCAGTGCTGAGTCGGAAGATGGCAGTTATCGAGTGGAAACCAGCGGTCCCCTGGAAGGTGTAGGATCGCCACAGAGCCTAAGGGCTGGTGGAAGTGACTGACGGACCCCCCCCCCCCACCCCGACCCCGGTCCTGTACCGAGGATCGCGAGGGAACCGAGGGGAAAACGGAATCGTGAATCTGTTTGTGGAAGTGGACCGGAATCGACATACTAGCAGCAGACTGTAATGGCGACACGTGGAGAGCCGAAGATCGATGCGGCAGCAAAGGGAACTGGGCCAAGGTCAGGCAGAGGGGCTTACTACCACCATAAGAAACACACAGCCTGCAGGGGGCAGGCGGATAGGTGGTGCGGTCCCCACATGGGAACAGGAATCAGTGACGAATGAAGCATCGATTTTTACTAAATGAACTCGATTCCGGACGGCGGGATCGTGCGGATTGATGTGGATGATGGCGGGTTCCAAAGCTTATTTTACCCAATCCTTTTCTTACCATGATGAATGCTGTGGAAGTAGATGACGGCCCCCCCCCCCTAGGTACAGGACTGAGGATCGCCGGGGATCCGAGGGGAAGGGTGGAATGTGAATCCGCACGTGGAAGGAGACCGGAATCGACGAAGTGGAACTGGCAAGCTTAACAGATGTTTCCCCGTTCGCAGGGGTGACTGGAAACGAGAGGAATCGTGAACACGTTTTGTGTCGGGCGGATCGCAGAACGGAATCGACCCCACTCTAGATAGGTAGCTAGCTTAACGAAGCCACGGTTACACTGGGCACTCCCTTAATATCGAAAGATGGTAAAGGGCACAGGTACCGGGACCGTAAGACTACGTAGCTGTTGAGTTGTGGATCGGATGGTAGCTGAACTTGCTGCATGAGCTCAATTCCCGTGTGGATCAGGAATCGTCCCAATCTTCTTCATACTCGATCCGCTTGTCATACTTGATCCTCATTGTAGCTGATTAATGGGGTGCTCCAAAGCAACCACCTCGGTGGCCGCCCTAGGAAGAAAGATCTAGCAATCGAAGCCCGAGGAATCAAAGAACAAGGACCGTGGGATGAACATCGAGCAGAAGATCGATTCCAAGTGGACCGCCGCCGAAGGATCGTTATCCGGTGGATCGATCCCAAGCGAACCGACTTAGAACGTACACAACTGTGGTTTCAGTTGTAAAGATGTCATGAGCCGCCTTAGATAGGAACCAAGAGCATACCCCACACATCAATGGGTGTGAAAGAGCCCAAGGAACGGATCAAGAAATTGAACCGAAGGACGGCGGATCGAGTAGAGGACCGTTGGACTGTTGCCAAGGGACCGTCAAACGGCGGATCGATCCCAGGCGGACCGCATTCCGGCGAATCGATCCCAAGTGGATCGGCGCAGAGTCAAATCATATGCAGTCCAACAGTGATGATGTCATGAGCTGGCCAGGACAGGGACCAAGAGCACACCCCAAACATCAAGGATGTGAGGGGGCCCAAGGTGCGGTATCGGGGAACGGCGGCTAGAAGAGCGTAGGATCACGAACCGAAGGATCGTGTTGTCGAACTGGAGAGCTCTGGAAGAACAACCGCATCGTGTAGCAGAAGAGAAAAAGAGATGAGGATCGATGCTGCACCTGCGTTTATGTAGGGAGGACTGCGCCCGCGCATGAGCAGTGGAACAACTACGGGACTGGCCGGAAAGCCAACTTCTTTTCTCTGGAAAAATAGCATTGAGAACCCAAGAGTGCAATAAAAAACAAGTAATGTAGATTTTCGTGGCAACCAAAAATGGTGCTTTTCGCATTTCTATTGAGACTGTCTGCACTGTAGGTGATTTCCTGTAGACAAGATTAGTACTGTAGCCAAATTAAGCAAGTGGCACTCCACACCGACAAGTTATAAGGAAAACGTGCCTCGTTTTTAACAAAAAGACACGTGTGACGTTGGGTTAAAAATGTTCTATAAAACTGTGCCTTATACCCTTATTGTATCAAGTTTCATACAATATGTGATGAATACACTGTTTGCTTGTATGCCCAAATCCGTAACATAGACAGCACCTGATAGACAGAAGAAAGCAAGAAACCAAGGGGCAAGCCTTTTCTCCAGAGTTTATTGAAAACACTATACTTTTAATATTGGTAGTACTGGTAGCATCAAAACCTTGTACACTCATACCACAGGGGTCTGGGAGGCTTGTTCCACCCCCTCCCTCCCCCCGAAATTGAGGCGTTTTTAGAAATTTTGACTGCTGAAAGTGACATTTTTGAGGTCCAAAAAAGACTTTTTCTTCCTGTTTGGTCAGTGTTTTTTTGTGTGACCCCCCCATTTTGACGGGACCTGAAAAATGTATGATCCTTCCCCTCAAGAGGGTAAAAAATGTCATGACTTTCCCCAGGGCGATAAATAATGACCGGTCCCTAAAATCTGCGCTTTGTGGTTTAGTTGTACTAGTAACACGTGTGTTTATCATCAGGTATCGCCTGGCCAACTCTTCCGAAGTCCTCCTTGGCGGGCCAGATTTCTCTTATCAGTAAAGCAATTACAAGGTCAGTGATAACACTAAGACGGTTGGTGTACTAACAGTCTGAGGAAATCCAACTTCTTGTGTGCTCCTTGTACAAAGAACCGTCTCACCTATTAAAAAAAACCGAGTACTTTCACGAGATCCAATTTTTTTCCCTCAAAATGGCTTCTGTTCCCACTGTAACAAGAAAATTCATTCATACTTCCATGAAACCTCAGGCTCCTTACAGGTAAGAATCAAATGAAAAATCGTCATTCAATTGAAATAATTTGCTGGAAGGTGGATGTTATTTTTTTTTTTTTTTTAGCTCTGGAGTACAAGTAGAACATACTCTCTACATTTCTGGTCAAGTTGGTTTAGACCCCAAAACTGGAGATGTTGTACAAGGAGGAATTGTGGCTGAAACTAAACAGGTAAAATTTACTTTGCCCGTTTTTACGAAATCTCAAATTGCAACGTTTTGGGTGCACTTGATAAATTTTAGGTAAAATTACTTAAGATTTCTAAACATTTAACACTAGTAAAAGGGTGGTTACCCAAGTGGTAGGAACCATGGTTTCAAATTCAACGGTCACCGGTTCGAAGTCGTGATTAACCTACGAAACGCGTAAAATGACTGGAAGCAGAATCAGGGAACACCGGCAAAGTCTCGCCTAGTCGATGCCAGCCAGGGTAGTGGGAGAGACTATCATCCTCCTTCAGAGGTTATAGACCAGGAGCAGCAACGCCATTTTCGCTATAACAGAGGATGCATCGGGATAGCTAGCTACAAGGGGCAGTGGAATAAAATGGAGGTAAAAAACAATGGTGCCAATGCTGTGAGAGTGGAGATCTTAGGCCCTAAAAACGTTGCTTTGTCCAATTCTTTATGCTCAAAATTGCCGCAACTGCACCAACAAAAAATTTAGGCCTACAGAATACGCTCTCGGAGCATTTGCTTCAGTAAAAAACGCCGCCATTGTTTCTTACCGCCTTTTTTATTCAGTGCCCCTTGCAGCTAGCCCAATTGACCGGCTCCAGCATAGAGTTATCAACACAATAAGATCGTAGAATCAAAAATAAGAAAAGAGAAGCGAAGAGTGAGGAACAGTGAGCAGCGGTGACTGGTAGGAGGGGAAGCATTGGGGAAAGCTTTTTAGGACAGTATGCTTCTCGAAGGGGCTGCTCCGAGACCGCCTTGAGCTTTATTTATTTCCACCAACATGAACATAAACAGTGGAAGAATATAATGGAAGTGAAGAGGGGATTGTTAGCGCTATAAAGTGGGGATCATCAGCATTAGGGAGGAAGGGGATTTGAGTAACAATGCGCTGATTGAGTGAGCGAAGTGAACGAAAATCAGCGTTTGTTAGCCAGTGTGCGATAATACCGTACCAGTGGTGCAAACGGTATATCCAATACTACCCGAGCTTCAGCTAGTATCATGAGTAAAAAAGTCCCGTAAGAACGTTTTCATGGACTCATGCTAGTTTTCTTGCTCGTTTTCATGGACTCATGCTATAATATAATAATAGAGCATTAATGCTACTGCTGTATGGGATCTAATCTAGCCTCTTCTGGTTGTTATATGGGCGCCCTGTGGTGATTGGAGGTTCCCGTTTCGCATCCCAGGTTAAACCCCTTACTATACTTATTTGACCTTAAAAATCGTATAGTAAAGTTCAAAATTGGGCTGGTTCATCAACACAAGCATTAGTACGCTTCATTTTGCATAAAGCTCCAAGTAATTTATTATAAAAAAATGAGGTCGGTTTTATGATCCTTCCCCTTACTAGACTTATTTAGCCTTCAAAATCGTGCAGTAAGGTTAACAATTGAACTGGTGCATCTACACAAGCATTAGTTTGCTTCAGTTTGCATAAAGCTCCAAGAAATTTATTATTAAAAAAATTAGGTCGGTTTTATGCTCCGTCCCCTTACTAGACTTATATAACCTTTAAAATATTAGAGTAAGTTTCAAAATTGCGCTGGTGCGTTTATATAAGCAGTAGTTTACTTCAGTTTGCATTAAGATCCAAGAAATTTATTATTAAAAAAAAATAGGCCATTTTTTCTGTTTCCTCCCCTTGCTAGAGGCTGCTTCATCTATACACGCATTAGTTGACTTCAGTTTGCATAAAGCTCCAAGTAATTTATTATAAAATAAAAATAAGGCCATTTTTCTGATGCTTGTCCCCTAACTAGACTTATTTAAAGTGGCCCTATCACCGATTGAAAGCAGACGAAATCTGACATCTAGCACTTGCTTGCACCAAGCGAAGGAATGAATAACGGCATTTCTTTTAACGAAACAAACAAGCCACGACATCCTTAATTATTGAGTGAAAATTAGGTTCGCCCTCATGCCCCTGGGAACAAGCTATAAAGATTAACAATATCATTGCCGCTAGATGGCGCCACAGTATTTTCGTTCGCATTTCAATCGGTGATAGTGCCACCTTCGAAATCGTATAGTAAGGTTGACATACTAGTCCAAAAGGCAACGTAAATACGTTTGTAGCTGTATTTATTTAACCCATCTTGAGCCAATGGCTTTCCGTCCTGTTTAATAAATGTTGCAAAGGCATTCATTGTGCTATTTTTTTCTCCTCTTGAGAAACGGTTTTGCTACATTCACTCTAACCTGTGTAAATGTTACAAAAGCTATTGCGAGCAGGATGCGCGAAAATGGGGAGGAGGTATGTTCCTTTAACTGACTCCCAACAATGAGCGATCAGCGTTAGTACGTTGCGAGAAACTCGGTTACAAACTTGGTTGCACCATTCATTTACTCAATGTCACAACCAAAGCCCATTTCTTTTGCGATTTTTGTTCTGCAGGCCCTTGACAACATGGGAGAAATTCTAAAAGTTGCAGGCGGAGATTATAGTTCAGGTAAGGAAAACGTTTACCAGAGTTTATTTTTGTGTGCTGTTATGATAGAATATTTAATATTTAATTATAAAAGATAACACAAAAGGTTGGCCGATCTAACATCATTAAAGTCACGCAGTGTGTGTGGTGCTTTATTTATTTATTTATTTTTTTAAATGCAGTATTTCTCTGGAAGCAAACCACGTAGAACTTGGAGAACGATGTTGGAATATCTTTAAAATAGTCTTCAGTTTAAGCTTGGTTGGTTGTTCAGTGGACACTTCATCTCCTCCAGAGTACGAAACTGGTTATACTTTAACAATGCCAGTGAGTGGGTGAAAGACCATTGTATGATGGAGTAGGCTTGAGCAGAGGCAGGGTCGGACTGGGCCGTGTGCCCGTCTGCCAATGGCAGATGCTTCCTTGAGAATAGGCGCCCTATGCTTGTTTTTATTATTAGCATATTTTTAGTATTAGCTTTTCTTTATTTTCTTTGGATATTGGTTGAGAAATAACGGGGGAAAATACGTAACTTAAACGTTAACATTATAACACACCACATCGCTTTCAACACAGATCGCTGCTTTGGTTAAAGTTACCACTCGAACTTACTGGTACAGATTTTTTTTCAATGAAGTGATGAACCAAAACAACCTATTTTCTGAAATTATTTTTCTTGGTTTTTTTTAAGTTACGGTGCTGTGTATCATAAGTTACGGCAAGAATTTATAGGGGTTTGTATGGTACGGTAATAAGGCAGAGTGCTAAATGTTGAACGTTTCATGCTAATATGGGGCCTCATTTTGCAAGATATACACTTTGTATATTGTACTAAGTGTCGGCACATTTTGCCTTCTTCCGGTCCATACAATTGCACTCATTAGGGTTCGCCCATTTGCAATGAAAATTGTGATGAATTTGTCCAATAAAAGTGTTTTTATCTTGCAAAACAAGGTCAACATATCAGCGCAAAC
>JAHWFP010155744.1:14909-66130 GCA_023313725.1 Lithobius niger
TTCAAAGGCCGCTCCTTTTTGGAAACTTTGTGGCTTCTCTTACACCATTCTTGGTCCTGCATGGATATCACAACTTTCACAGAACTTAAAGTCATACATTCATCTATACCTGTATGATGTACACCTTCATCTATAAAAAGTTTATATTTGTTTTGTAGCACGGTACGCCGTGCACTATCCGGTGAAATTAAGGCCAAGACAATTACCCTACCTACCCTATAAGGATATCAGCAAGTTGAGTATATAAAGAAGACGAAGCAGTGGAAAGCAACATGACGTATAGGCCAACCAATATTTCATCATATTTTTAGTTGCGACACACTAGTATGTGTATACAAAAAATCTACTGAATTCCTAGCCTGATCTAGGTTTTGGTTATTTTTTGTTTTGGGAGACTGATGCACACTTTAATGCTCCTTTTTCGGCTTGATTGTGCTCACAATTCCGATAATCTGCACGTTTCCCCCCATTATGTTGTAAACAGCATATTAAAGTGACACGTCACAACATCTAGCATTATCTAGCACTGGCTTGTACCAAGCGAAGGAATGCACAACGGCAATTCTTTTAACGAAATAAACAAGCCACGACCTCGTTAATTGTGTGGAAATTTGGTACGTCCTCGTGCACATGGGAGCAAGCTGTAACGGTTAACAATATCACCACCGCTAGATGGCGCCATGTCATTTTCATTCGCTTTTCATTCGGTGATAGTGCCTCTTTAAAGACACCACGGTTCTTTATTGAGCCACCATTTTTTATTTGCGGGGACCTGGACCGAAGCCACATACCCTTAAAGGGACATAAATCCTTCCGGTATATCGTGCGACCCGATGAGATTGCAGTTGGCAACATTTACACAGGTTAGAGTTAATGTCGCCAAACACCTCGCACGCAAGAAAAAACAAGAAAATGAATGTGTTGGCAACATTTACATACGTTTGAACTATTGTCGCAAAACTGAGTCATGCAGGAAAGCCAACAGGGATTTATGTTCCTTTAACCAAATTACAGTACGACTCAAAACATCATCATCATCGTAAGCCACCTTTTTGCATCAACACTGCTTGTGTCAATTAAGCAGTGAAACAATAAGCCTGTAACAATTACGAAATGTTATAATCTACTGTTGGATGATAATGACATACTGGTTAAAACATTGCTTTTGCACTGACGCACCACTTCAGGCCGAAGAAGTTCAAGAGGCAACCCCCATTCTAGGAAAAGACACTTACACATATCGCTCTTTACCTGTGTGCCACAATTAAAATGTTTAAACTTTTACTAGCGAGCTGTACAGGTGTGTTTGTACCCTATCAGTATGAACATGGAAGCCTTCCTGGCCATTAATGTCGAGTTTTCTTCATTACTGGACTCTATACACACCCAATTCAAACGATTTTCCACGATTTCTGCAAGGAAAATTTCTCCTCCGTATGCTGAAATTAGCCAAACTCTTGTTACAGTTAGAATAAACAATCTCAGGTCTGGCAGTGAGCCACTTTTACAACTACCACGCACTCTGAACAGTTACGTATGGTACCACCACAATTAAGCGTGTTTGATCTATAGGTGGGTAATATCATAAACTAATTGTGCTGCACTATTTATTTATTATTTATTTTTGCATAAAAAAATTTATTTTTACATGTATTTCAGTTGTAAAAACTACAGTACTTTTACAAGACCTTAAAGAGTTTGAAATCATGAACAACACTTATAAAAAATGTAAGTACACTATTTTTTGTATACCAACTTAGATAACTGTTACCCATTGATATCAATACAGCTCAATTAAATATTACCTTTGCAGTTTAATAGTGTAACTATTTTAATTGCAACAGATTTCAAGGAAGGGGAGTTCCCGGCTCGTATGGCTTATCAAGTGGCCGCATTGCCGAAAGTAAGTGATATCTAACTTCACTCATTTATTCAAATTATCTCTAGCCAAGTTTAATTTGTGATATCGAATAAAATACGGATGAAAATGTATGTACGTTGCCTTCTGGGTTTAAACAGCATGAGTGCATCAGACTGCATGAGTGGGAATTGAACCCACGACCTTCGAGGCCGAAGTCATACTGCTACGCTGTACTGACACGGCCATTTTTATTTTTTTTGAAAGGAAACGTCCATAGGCAGTATCAGATCAAGTCTAGACAATTGTTTAAAATGTTTTCAATTTATTGGACCGCTGAAACGATAATTTCAGTAGTCCAATAAAACCAGCATAGAATCTTAACTGTTTCTATGCTGGTTGTACATAGAATCGGGAGTCCTTTATTCTGTGTTCTCCATCTACTCCCGATTACACAAATACTTCTTTTCTTTAGGGAGCCAGAGTTGAAATCGAAGCAGTTGCCGTCATTGGTAAAGTGCAAAATGCCAGCAGTGAATCCAAGCTGTAAAAGTGTAAACGACATTTACTTATGTAGTAGTGTGAAAATAACTAGACTGAAATTTGCCATGTAGTTATTAAGCATTTGTCTACAGTCACCTAAGGTAATAGACACAGTCATCATAAGGAAGTAGTGTTTGTCCATCGAAGTGTTAACAGAATTTTTCCATTTAAGTAAATAAATAGCATTTTCCACAATTTTCCGCTGGTATCTCTTCTTTGCCCTATGTATATTCCTAAACGTTGAAAGAACGATTGTTACCCATTGTGTAGATGATTTTGTGCAATTAAAAACACGTTTTTTTTTCATTTTGTTTGCTTTTCATTTTCTTTTACTTTTCTTTTTTTTTTTCATGTTGTTTGCTTTACCACCAATAGATGGTTCAACCCTGTCTGACAAGTCTTTCTTCTGATCTAAATAGATCGCAGATCTTCTGATTTCAACTCTCAAGAACTGAAAGGCAAATTTAATTTTTTGTTTATATAAAATAACATTTACAAATTGATTCCTTTAGTAAAGGCTGCTGTAAGGTTTGACCTAGGTCTCCCATGTTGAAGTTCTAACTTTCGATCCTTAATTTCTCCGTCATCTTTTAATATTTTTCACTCGAGTACAAGTTTTGTCGGACTTGGCTAACCGCAGTATTAATATCAGATTGGATATCTGAACTGGAGCTGGATCGTGATTTTCACTTTAGGCATGGTGGTGGGACTACTTCTTGTACTTTGAACACGTTTATACAGTTCACTCTAGATTAAACCATTTGTCCTGGAAAGCTTGTTTTTCGCTTATTTACACAGACACTTCCGCTGATGCGCCTTTTTCCTAATAGGGTTTCATTTGTTCGAGCCATTCTCGATTTATGGAGCTCTGAATGATCAGGTTTATGTACTACGTACTTTATGATGTTATACATTGTTTTAAACATTGTTATTAGGCAACAATGCAAATTGGCAAACACCAGCCGATTGAAAGTAGGAGAATCTGGCAACATCTACCGTATCTAGTACTGTCAAGCACTTGCTAGCATCAAGCAAAGGAATGCACAATGTCATTTCTTTTTAAGGAACAAACAAGCCACGACCTCCTTAATTATTGAGTGAAAATTTGGTACGTCCTCGTGCACCTGGGAGCAAGCTGTACACATTAACAATATCACTGCCGCTAGATGGTGCCAGGGTATTTACAAACAGTTTTCACCGGTGATAGTGCCACTTTAAGCAGTTGCTTGCAATGTTGGTGGAGCCAACAAATTATGCACACCTTTAGGAAACGTGAAAAGGAAGCATACATCATCAGAAAGTGCCAGATGACTGGCTGGCTGGTTAACGTTCCCAGGTTGCACTCGGATAACAATTGACTACAAACTTAACTACAATTTAGGTGCACATCGTTTCTCATTGCTGACATGCAAATTATGCCTGGTCGCGCGGAACTTGGCATAGTTGGATGGCGAAAGGATTTGCCTTTGCTGATAAACAAAATGAACGAATCCGTGTTCTAGTCAAAAGCTTACAGTTTTAAACCAAAGGACGACATGTTGTTAATTTTGAGGTTAATTGGTAGCTTGATCCGATAGAAAGACTTATTTCGTATTGGACTTCCAATGCTAAGTTGAATTATTTCAGCAATGTCAGTGCAACAATCATTGCATGCACGATCGTTGTTGCATACTTATCACTTGGTAAGCCACTGTTACCTCGATAAATGAACACAAACTACTTGCAACAAATTTAACTAAGCTAACTGGCACCCTGTTGTTGGTAAAGATCATACCAAATGATACCCTGAAATACATCGGTACAAGTTGGTTACTTGAAAGTGTGTGCATTACGTTTACGGACGCTTTTGGGGGAGGAGGAAAACTGGGAAGGAGACAGAATCGGGAAGCAGAATGTCGTAGATATATCTAAATTCACCCGTTATTGAATAAATGCCAAAGGCGTTGAAAGAAATTTGTACAAAAACTAGCTTCCAACAGAAGGACTTGCAAGGAGTACGCCGTGGTTTGGGGGCCATCATGGAACTAAAGGACGACAATCCAATTTCACTACCCCTCCAAGAGATCTCCTGTTCCAACACAGATGGAGGACACTACACAAAAACCTTCCAGTGCTTTATCTTCCTCCCTGTCAACTTTTATGACCCTACTCTGTATCAGTAGGGTGTTCAACAGAATTGACTAATTGTCTCCCCCAATGCCATTGAAGTTCTACGAGTCGAAATGGAAACCCTGGCAATCTGGTGCATTAAAGATAAGGTAGGCCCATGCTATCCCACGATGGTGTCTTTGTCAAGGTTCCTGGAGCACCTATGCGAATCAGGCATGTCAACAATGGTGACTAAAGGATACCAGGAAAAAATGAACAAGTTTGTTAAAAGGGGCTGCTGGCCCGTCGCCACTGCGGGGCTCATTCGACTCCTGAGGATACCGATCAGTGATCAACTCGACCTCGCTTGCGCCAACAGAGAAATCACAGAAAGTGGACTCATCTCTAAAGAATCCGGACTTTACGACGTCAAACAATAAAGCTGTGCCCAGAATGGAACTTGCCCCTTGTTCTTTCTAGCCTATCAAGACTGCCTTACAAACGTATGAAGTAGGTTTTCAAAAAACAGCCTTTCTGGTAGGATTGCCAACAGCACAAATGAATTGGCTGCCTTTTCCAGTAATCTGGCCCATTGAATTTGGAGTAATCTGTAGGGGATATGAAACTACACCAAACCATTTAGACCACCTGCCAGTAGTAACGGCTCACAAATTAAGAGTTCTAGCTTCATCTTCAGCAAAATCACGTCAGCATGAGCGTATAAATTGGGACGAGTTATGGTCTCTTCTAATATGTGGCTCTCGTTAGAGGACTGATCAGTAGTGTATTTACAGCCTATTGGATGGCGCCACTACCGTTTTTGTAATTGCAATGTAATGGAGGCCACAGTTGCACAATTAGGGGTGATGCAAATGAAACAAGGCACCCAGGCCCAGGAGGCAGAGACCCAAAATCTACCATCACGAGTCAGGGGGCCCACATGGGACGAAATGCACTATAGTTCGGTATGAATTGCAGCCACTTTTACCTTAAATAGTTTGCTTGTTGAGGAGGGGCCCAACATCTTGCCGACACACCCTTCCTCCCAAAAGGCTAGTTGCGGCATTGGGAGGCCATACGCAAATGATGTCACATAATGTTTGCAATTGTCAGCTTCATTCCCCCCGTCACACTTTTTCACAATCTTTACAACACTCCTTCCCTGAAAATGTCACAAATGTCGAACCCTTTATCAATGAAGAGGGCAACAATTTGCAAAAAAATCCTCGTTTTTTTTCAAATTTTTTTTAAAATTAGTCCCAATTTACCCTAACGAGTTTTTTTTGCTCGTTATTCCGTCGTTTTGATAGTTATTCCAATATATGTGCGACTTCCGAAATTTATTGACCCTGCCTCCTCCCTTGACCGAAACTTGTTACTCCGTGAATCCACCACTCTTGCATGACGTTGTATTGTGTATGGTCCCATAACGGCTAAGCCATGGAGGACGAAAAAATCTCGCGTGGAACTGGTGGTACCCACCAGACACCATCTGTGGACGAAAAGTTTGGCCCGTTCCATATAGAAGGGTTTTACAAAACCAAACTTGCCCAATCTAAACTCATGGTGTCAGGCATACCACGTAACGAATGATTGCAGCCTGCTCGTGGAAGAACAAAAATACTTTCATCAGCCATTACGTACGAGATGTACACGTGATTGATGAAAATTTACCTTCGGAGGACCACATGGTGGCAGAGTGTTATATTACAAGTTGGCAGTACAACTTGGCGGCTCCTGAGGCAGAGTGGATTGGGTCACCGGGTCTGAGCACCTGAGCCGGAATTTCGAGTCAGACCCAGCGTGACCTGAACTGACCCAGAATGTCGGATTAGCTCTGGCAACCTAGCCTGACCTGATTCGAGACTCACCGATACCTAACTAAGTCACAAACTAGAATAAATTGAAATTTTTCCTTGCGTTAGTACCGAAAGTGATTACCAATGTTTCTATGGAAAATATTTTTCCGTACTTTGGTATATCTACCCAACAATAGATATAACAATAATAGTAATCAAAGTTACAATTTTTTTCTAAGTAGAGACGACCTTAAAATTCACTGCTAAATTCGTTTCTTTAAGCTAAACGATAGTAATAATAATATTGTATTATTATATTTCCAAGCTTTGTAATGCAGAACATACAGTACGTTACAAAGTAATTTGTGACAGTTGATGAAAAAGAGCTTATCAACCCATAACAGCAGTAAGGCTTGACATTTACACAACTTATTCTATCTGGCGAGAGAATATCAGTTTAGATCCCAGGTGCATCAATGTAAACCAGGCAGTGTTCAACTGCCCTACCTCCTTGGACAAAGCCAGTTATCAATTAAAGGTAGAACTTTTGACTAAAGTGAAAATGCAATTTTAAAGATAAAATTAGTTTTTATTTACCCTAAAATAATTACCATTCATTGTACCCAACCTCCCTGCTTTCGTTGAACCGGAAAAGGTTTCACCAAGTGAAAAGTGATGGGCTGAGCAACTTTTTCTTTGATTATTGGGCACATGAGCATTATTTAACGAAAGTAAGCTATAAATTAAAGGAAAGTATCCTAGGATAAGTAAAAATGGAGAATTGCCAGCCACCAGCAGCTAAATTCAGTTTCTATTGCGATAACGAAAATGTAAATTACCTGCAATTCTTAAATGCCGTTTTCGCTCTAGAAATTAAACTCAAACCAGCTAGCCAGTTCTCCAACCCCAAGGCGCGCATGCACCCTTCCCTCTTGTGTCGCGCCAAGTAAGGCAACAAACATCACATTAATTCAATTGTCGAGGTTGTAAACCATTGTAGCGCGACGCCATTGCGTCAGTGTCTTATATCTTGAAGCATAGTTGGGCACATTTCAGGTACTTGGGGAAAAATAATAATGCGGTACAAAAGCTTAAATTGTGTTGAAATCGAGAGCAATGACCCACCTGACAAAAATTAACTTGTATTTGAATGCCAGCTATGCTGCTTTCAATGCAAAATCTGCCCCTCAATAACATTGAAAGTGTCACTAACTAGCTAGCTAGCTAGCTAGTCCGCTCATCCCCACGTCAATTCCCATAGGGTGATTATTCATAGATTCCCAGATAACGGGAAGGCTTCCAGCTATGAAATTGGACGAATGGGTGTACTACAATACGAACTGCCTACCTTTAATGGTTTGGAGCCTGGGGGCGTAACAGGGATGGCGTGGGAGGGCGCGTAAGTACGAAAATATTGTTATAACCATTGTTAGTATTGTCGGCATCGTCTCTCATTGGACGGCCAAAGTTCGGACAATGAGAATGTGTATATTGACATGCGTGCTTAGACCACTAGTGTATCACGATAAAACTAAACAACGTTGCAAAGAAATTGTATTCACGTCCAATTCACCAAGTGTAAAAAAGCAAAATAAACAAAGCCAAACACTGGTTTAGAGGCCACAAGTTGTGAGTGGTTCGGCCCTTCAAAGGAGTGATATCAACACACCAAAACTAACTAAATACAACAAATTACAACAAAATTAAAACCAAACCAAAAGCCAATAAAGAGGTGACTAAGTTGAGCCTATAGCCTAAGTTCAGCCTATAGGCAAAAGGTAGTAGCAAATTGTTGAAAACCAATTTCTTGTTGACGTGGCACTTTATTACTCATCTGCACGGTAGTACAGAGTATACAGGTAACACACAATTAAAAAAAAGGAATGATATCATATCAAAAGCCAAAACTGGTAAAAGGGGCCGCCAAGTTCCGAATGGTTCGGCCCTTCAAAGGAGTGATATCAACACACCAAAACATTCGCCAACTTAAAATCGCACCGAATAATACTTTGGACGTTAAATGAAAACTTGAACATTACTACCGAAAGTAGCAATGTTCTAATTTTCATTTAATCTTCGAATTATTAAGCGGTGCGATTAACTTGGCGAATGTTTTGGTGTGTTGATGTCACTCCTTTGAAGGGCCGAACCATTCGGAACTTGGCGGCCCCTTTTACGAGTTTTGGTTTTTGATATGATAAGACTGACAGTTACCAAGCAGAATAACATTTTATCCCTCTCAATATGTCACCAGGTGGGATTCAAGAGGGGAGGTACGGTGGGTACATGTAATGTATATTTTCATTATAGCAATAAAAACAGAATTTAGTTGGTGGTGGCCGGCAATTCTCCCTTTTTATTGATACGAAAATGTACATTACCCGCAATTTTTGTATGAATGTGGACCTCGTCAAAAAAGGCGAGAGCTGGACATCTACACAAAGCCAGAGGCTGGGTGAAGATCAGATAACTTAGATGAATCAGGAAATGGTGACACGAAGACGAGTGAGGATGGCATCTAGGTAAACATAACCAGTGGAATGAAGGGATGACACCATAAGATAGAAAGGTACGGATGGTATAAGGATTGAAAATGGGGTAGTTGAGTGACATTAAAGTGGTTGAAGAGGAATGTGGACAGCAATTTGATGGTAGTAAAAAGCAGTAGCCCTCCAAGAGGTGGTTTGCAACAGTGATAGCGTCATGAAGACCTGGTCGGTTTTTTTATGGTACATTGGGCGTAGAATCAAGTGTGTGTGTGGCCAGTTTCCATTGAAGTATGAGAGGGGAATGATCACAAATTTTATTGGTTGAATTGACAAAATTCAGACGGTGGACAAACCCCGAGAATGGGGTTTTCGTGAGGACTTTCAGCTTCAGTTGAAAAAGGGGAACTCCCAACCGAAACATCTTATGGGAGATGATGGCGATGCTTCACATATCGTTGATGTGCTTAATAGAGTCACCAAAACGGAAGCGACAACAGAACTACTTAAACGTGACTACATACAACATGCTGTTAGGGTGCTTCAACAATTCGTCACATACAATAAGAATTCATCAAAGTTTCCGGGGTTGAAACAAATAGTTCTCATAGCACTGTGAAGAACGGAAAACTAGAAGGGTGAAAAAGCACTCCGGCTAAAACGTCATCCCACAGGGGCATGAGCCACAACGCCATGGCTGGGGCATTTCAGAAGGCGTAACGCACAGATGAGAACACACACAATGTTAACGCCACGCGTCTCAAACGAATTGTAACGGGGTAACAGGGGGTGCTCTTGGCGGCGCTTATGCAACGTAGTGGGAAGCGCTATTGCATGGACCTTAATTTATCTAATTAAGGGGTTTGGAACATAAAGCATTTCCAAACAAAGCAAAAATACAGGTTAATATTTTAGGACAGTAGTAAAACCAAAACCTTTTGTGCCTCACACTCGGGGCTACAAAAAAGTATTTCCATCATTTCAGAGGTGAGGATTTCAAACCATAAGTTTTCAAAGCATAAGGAATCAAACTTGCCCACGCAATACAGATACAACAGAAACACTCCATACTACATCGACTCGATTCGCCATGGCAACTTCCTCCCACCAACAACGATGCATTGTACCAGAGACTTCTACGGCGAAGGCCGTAATAGAACATGTCAGAAGAAGCGACTTAAATTAATGGTTGACCAGGTGTGGTAGGTGCTGACATCAAGCGGCGAACTAGGAAACTAGTTAAGATTTAGTAAAAAAAATTCCCAAGTCAGCTAATTGTAGCTATTTTCATAAACTAACGGGCAAACCTGGGGATTCGTACAAGGAAACATAGCAGAGGGCCAAGATAAAAGACTAGAATAGCCCCCACACTTAAGAAGGCTGGTAGTCTCTCCCACTATCCTGGCCGACAATAACCGACGTATCCCTTTTCAGTCACGGAGTAGATCCAACTTTATCAGACAACTAGGCAGACCTCCGCCACCGCATAACCAGGGTCGCCTTCCTGTTGTAAAATAAGACGTTAAGCAACTAAAAGTTAATCAAGTGATTCTCAAGAGCACATGCACGATTTTTTTTCTTAATGCATGAAATGTTTTTTCTTTTAACCCTTTCGGGCCAACATCAATTTTATCGTTCGCAGTGAAAAATATCACAGCCAAAGCATGGCCACCATAAACTTGCAGAATGCTTCAGTAAAATAATTATGCATTCTAAGGGTATAAAAAAAAATTGGCTGACGTAATAATTATACTGTAAATTACTGTACAAAAATATACTAGAAACCATAGTATTACGTTTTCATAATTTAAAAAAAATTGTTAAGTTAAACTACGTAAATGCACGTCCAATACATTCAACTTGCAATAACCAGGAGACCTTGAAATGATAACATCCACTGGTTATAATTCCATTACAGCATCGGTTACAGCATCAAAAAAAATTTTTTTTAATGTGTTTGATACCGTCACGATCGTTGAATGCGATCCGCTTTTGGCCGATATCGCGCTCATATCCGGCTGTCCGCAAGAAACATGCGCGTGCTAGCTCCAATGGCTGCGACAGTTCGACCTTGACTCGCGTCGCCTGACGTCACGCGAGACTGGGCCTCGTCGCTACAAGTAGTCATGTGCCACGAACGAACCAATCGTAACTCGCAATATTGCAGGTCGTTGAAAAGGAGCAGTTTAATCGCGGAATAAAGGCAGTGACGTCGAAGTTGATGAGATCATTTAAAGCGGGCATGGAGATGGATTCACAGCTTTCTACAGCGACCAAGATGGCGGCCATGCGTTGGGTTATTGAGGAGTTACAACAGCTTGAACTAAGGGCTATTTTCAGCAAACTAAAACCAATTTAACGTCAATTTTGATGCCACTACCAACAAAAACATTTATTACGGTGATTAAAGGTGATCTTGTTAAAAAACCGAAAATATAGGTTCCAAAATACCTAATTCAGTCGGAATTACATCTCCATGGTACACAATTGGAATTTTTTTTACAACGGGGCTTTGAACTGAGAAGATATATCGTTCGTCGGGCATATTAGACATGGTTTTGAAGCAATGATGTATCGTCGTTTGGCCCCAAAACGGTTAAGCCACCACCTACAAAAAAATTTCCAATCACGCATCAGCACTTTCACTGAACACTCCGTGGAGAGCCAATAACCATAAAGCCAGTGCTCCATTCACATGATCTTGATCAAAAGAAAAAACTTTTATCCAATGTGCAACATTTGCAGTCTGAACGTGGTTGAACCTGTCATTAAAACATAGGTACTGCATTCTACAATAAAATGTAAGCTGCTGTTAGTTTTTTTTGCCAGCATCTGAAAAAACTCGAACAAAAATTTAAAAATAAACACCGAGAGCCTGCATCAATTTTTTAGTAGCACTCCTGAGAACCACTTAATTAATTTAAGCAGCCTTGTCATAAGAGACTTTCTTAAGGGAGACTAGTTAATGAAGAGGAAGACCCATGATGGATAGGATGAAGGTGCTCCTGGTACAGTGCAGGTATGACGGCAAAATCGAAGTTCAAAGCCATCCAAAAGATATTCGTGGGCATCGGCTCAAATAAAAAATAAAAAATTATGCTTTCAAACGTCTAGTTTATTGGTCTAGTTGTGTATCCAGCACTATGATAAGCAATTTATTTCTGTGTAATTGTTTCTTTACATAAATTATTCTTTACACATTACAATAATTGCAAATTGTAAGCTCTCCCTTTAACGAAAAGGATGGTAGCATTACCCCCATACAATTTTAAATATGTGTTTAAAAATGACAAAACGAAACAAATTGGAAATCTTGACCAGTTGGGTTTTTTGTTTGTTTTTTTTTTATACATTTTTGAAAGCAACCCTAGACATATTAAGAAACTACATATCGTAGCAGAATAGTCTGTTGCTTGAAATGGTTAAGTTCTAATAAACATGCTTTCCCGTTTTCTACATGAAATAGTTTGTTGATTAATAACACAAGCCTTATCTATAACCAATAAAACAAGTAGGCTAAAACTACTCTGCTGACAGCTAAATATTTTAGTTAAATAAAGACACTCTCATCATCAATAGCTGTCCTTTCACAAACAGACTATATAAGAGGTATTTAATTTATTATTTCATTAACTAAATTGGCATAGATCAAAATACACAAATTTAGTGTTATCTTCATTCTAAAACCCATAAGGAGTTATTAAAAACCTCACTCTTTATCTGGCAATGGTAAAAATTATAAATACTTTTTTATATAACAGGCAACCAGTGGGTGCATTTGGGTGCACCCGTACCTAAAGGGGTTAACCAGGTGCCTGCTATAGGGAAAAGAATCGTACGATTCTTAGCAATGCTAAATAACAGACACGGGCAACTTAACTGCCTCGAAACATGGACTCGTACAGGAAAAAGTACTTGCACTAAAATTAGCAAACATGTTCGCACGTAATTCAATATGGTTTTGTAACTACTGAAGCGTAAATAAAAGCTGCAGTGGAAATGGTCAAAATAGCAAGCTATGATCTATTCCCTGTATCATTGGGTTTTTGTTCACTAGGGATCATCAGGGGGGAATCAAAATATTTTAACGGACCAAGGTGATCATAAAATACTTGTTCAAAACTTGCTCCCACATTGCACAATTAGTGTCTGCACATAAGTTCTCTTATGCTTGTTGAAACTTGAAAGACGATTGTTCCAGACGCACCTGACTTCTTCGGACTAGGACCGCTGGTTTCATGGTTTAATGAGTGCAATCCGCCAAAGCGGTCGGCGTTTTGATTAAAAACACAAGTGGGTTTTTGGCGACTGGAAAAGCAAGCCTCCAACAAAAATGATGGCTTTGTCCTCTTGGCTGTTAACACTCAGAACAGGCCAGGCCATCATCCCTGGGGTGTTCAACTTGGCTAATTGGGAAGCCATCACTATCTACGATTGTGAGCTGTGCTTTACGATAAAAGACTTCACATCTTGCATTTCCTTGAAAAAGAAAATGGCAATTTATAGTAACAGAAACAAAACAAACAACACAATCATATGAACTTTCAGACTCTGAAATGAGTGTCTAACGAACAATTAAAATGTGGTCTTTGCTTATGTTATTTAGGGGAGCGAGTACTGGTAGCTTCAGCTGTACTGCTCTCTAGGGAAAACCAAATGTAGTAAAAAATGGAGTTTAACTTATTTGGAAGGAATGGTGTCACTGGAAATCTAACACCAAGCTGTTTAAAATGCCGCAAACCACAAGTCTGTAGCTTGTGTGGTTCAAAAGTTATGAAAAATTCAACTTCGGTATGCAATTTTGCACTCCAAGTGTTGCTTCGGAGTGCAATTTGCCCCTGAGCATCCGAATATTTCGACCCCTGTGATCGGTTCCCAGCACTCTACTAAATAACATCGTATTCTGTTTGTAAGGATAAAAGATAACAGTAACATGTAGACGATAAAATAACACGGCAAGAAACTAAAAAGCAACCCAACTGGTTACGTATATGGCGGGCATGCATGCGTAGGTGCACTTTTAACACCGCGAAAGCTATGATCAAAGTTTGCTACACTAATTAATAATAACCAAGTATCTAGTAGGACTGGGTCGGTTTCACTTTTTGACTCCAGTTTCAGTTTTACACACAAAGAAAAATGTACACTATTTTTACCAAAATGTCCCTTGAATTGATTGTTACTAACTAGGTGCGAATTTTTGGTGGGTTTCTTATGTTGTTGGAAGATCTCCCACCTTCTTCAGGCACTTCGAGGGTTGAACGCCTTTAAACTTAGAGAAACGAGTTTTACATGGATACAAAATGAAGTTATGATAATGGTTTTTGCAGATGTGTTATCGTTCCTCTAGACGCAGGAGTGACAGTAACTCGTGGTGTAAGGATGCGCGCCTCTAGGGCCACTGACCCTGCTAGCCGAGCGCCCCTCTTTGCTGTGAAGCAGTCGGCAGGATGGAATTAGACAGATCGCACGCACCTTCGGGTGTCCTGAACGGTAATAAACCGATGTTTGGCCTTCAATCGGTATTGAAATGAGTTATTTGTGGCAACCATGAGATGGACAGAACAAGCAATGTCACACATTTGGCATCCAAACGTGAAAAAACTACCAAGATGGATTTTCCGGACATTTTCGACAACATTTGCGCATCAAAAACTGTAAGTAGAAAACCGCCATTGTAGTGAGACGAGCCCCAGAACTTGTAAAAAACTTTTGGCAAAAATTCTTCACGTATATTACTGAGTGCCCGCCAAAAAGAATTTAAAAAAAATTCTAATTTAAAGTGGACTTTTAGCAGTTTTCCCCGGCGTGGGAACATTTAGGAAAATGCTGATGCAACGTAACCGACGCGCGCTGTTTATGAAATTGATTTATTTTAAGCGGCTTAAGAATTATTCAGTATAAGCATCAAAATTAGGTTTAATGAAATGGTGTAATGAACTGTTGAAGGGTTTGAACGTTCCTACCGACTAGTGTATTTTCCATCGAGGCACGGAGTGCAAAGAAGGCTAAGGTTTGTGAATAGTCGTTTGTATTTAATCGACTGGATTCAATGCGAAAATATACGACTGTTTGCAGAATTTGAAGTGTGGCGAAAATCCGTTAACATTTGCGCCTTTTACGAAAGGATTGGAACGTTTTCACAAAGTCGTGTTTGGGCATGTTTGAGACTCGACGCGGCGGCGTGCAGGGCCATTGGTGTGTGACGTCACACGCAGCTTCCTCAGCACGAATGAAAATTGGAAATCATTGGAATTCGCGACCGCTGACAAGAAACAAACGCTAAACTTGTGAGGTGTGCGTTCGAAACATGGCGTGCGTACCCTCACAAAGTTTTTGATATTAGCGGAATCGTGTGTGTTTCGCTGGAGCGTTTATTGACGGATGATATACTGATCGCCGCGCAAGCCTTTGGACTCGTAGGCAATCTGCACGTGACACGTCTCCTGCATGTAATGTGTGCTCGAGTGTTGGACTCAATGACTCGGGACGTTTGTTCGATGTGTGTACAGGAATGCTACAGACTGTATTTACATTGCGTTACAGACTGGTAATCGTCGGAGTTGCTAACCAACTTTTCGGCGTGGGATTTTAAAAGTGCTGCTTGTGTTCATCGAGGACTGGATTAAAGATGGTCCTCACCACATCCGTGAGGGGGAGGCAGGTAATTTTAAAAATTCAAGGAAATTTGAGTGTATGGCACGAGAAGGGACCGGAAAATTTAGGACATTTACCGCATTATAGGACAGAATTAAAGAACCGTTTGGACGGAAAACCTCAGTGTACTGTGAAAAAGTGTAATTTTTTTCGGCTTGTAAAATTGAACCGATACGGTTTGGGGGGATTCTCTTTTGGATGCTAACGAGAAAATCACGTTAATGATGCAATGTGCTGAGGGTTACATAAGGTGAAACAGTAATGTGGATTTTAGCGTGTGCTATGAAAGTTTTAGTGGTTTTAACTTTTATTTGGCATGAATTTTGTTAGCGTTTTGGCCATTGGTGATGTGTAAATTTAAATTTAACGTAGTAAGCACGCATTTGTCAGGAGTTATTAAAGGTGCTTCGCATGCACCTGTGAGGAGGTGTTAGTACACTACAACTACCAATACTCCCTTGTCGGATTTAAGGTTTTTTTTTTAAAGCGATGACGTAGTCGCTGGCAATTTGAGTTTTGCTGTTGCGAATCTGTCGTTGAAAATTAGGTTAAACTGGTGGAAAACTCACGGTTAGAATTTATGGTACTGTTTATTGATGCGGTACGTCTTGGTTAAATTTGCCTAAGGCCATTTAAAAAAAGAAAGTCGTTTCTTGGGCCAAAAAATTTTTTTTTCCATGCGGGCGGTTTTTTTTTTTAGCCACACCAACAACTGCTGTTGTTAAGAGTAATAATTGATAGTAGTAATAATATGAGTAATAATGATATACCCTTATCCCTATTGTTGGTATGGTGCTCGTGATGGTTTTTGATTTTGTCCGGTGTCTCGTAATCGTATTTTGTTGCAAGCGCTGCGGCAAATCGCAAGGAAAATGAAAAAAAAAAAGGTCCATACGGCGGCTTTTAGGTGGTGCGGCGATGCCTGAGAAATAACTTCTTTTTTTTTAAATGGCCTAATGGTTGAATTTTTTTTTTGAATAAGGTTGGACACGATAGGTTACGAGGTTCACTATTGTGTATTGTGATGGGATTTCTTTACTGTTGACGCTCGCTGGCTCGACGGGGCTGGTGGAGTAGTGGTTGTGCGTGGCCCAGTCTTCTGTAAACTATGGCTTGTTATGGTTGGCCGGAATTAAGTAAAGGTCCGTAATGATTGTGTAGCCTGGGGTTGTAACTGCAGTTTATTGCCTTATGATTGGAAACCATTAGGTTGCGAAATGACCGCCACTGATTTTCTGGTGTAGATGATTGGTATTAAAGCTGGGGTGGTTGTGAAGCCTTGTTAACGAGTCCGTTGGCCTCTTGTCAAAATTTAATTTAACATTCTTGAGTGATTTGGTGTAAAATTTAATTTTTGCCTATTCTAAGAATTTGGGACAACTGTCAAACTTAAAGAAAAATTAGGATTTGTGACACGTTGTGGAGAGGTATAAAGAGTGTGGTAGTGCAAAAGGTTGTGAGGTTATTGATTTGCTTGTGATTGTTCAGTTTTTGTGAAATGAGGTGAAGACTTGAAAGTTGGCCTTGGGTTATGGACTGCTCTCTAGAGCCTTAATGATTGGTGACCCATGGTTAAATATCTGGTTGAGCCGAATTTCAAGTGATGAAGTGTATTTCATCTGGTTGACTATTTTGCTGTGGCTACAGGTTTGTTCTGTATGTATCGGAAGTAGGGTTACAAGTTTGTTTTTTTATTATCACTGCGAAATTTGGAAGCAGGGAATTGTAAACCTTAGGAAGCGTGGGATTTGGCTTGGAACCTTTCTTTAAACTTGGAATTTGAACTGGACAAAACTCTGGAAACTTTGAATTGAAATTTCAGGGGGGAATCTTTACTGATTATGACTGAATGTGTAAGAAAGGGTTCGGATGAACATCTTTTGTGTGTCATATTTTGTTAAGCGGGTTTGCTTGCTTGGAGGGAGTGCATGTGCCTTTACGATTGGTCAGTCGGTGGGTGTATTGCCTCAAATATGGCCTAATGATTTGATCTCACCGCTGGCATTGCACACGCAGAAGGGATTTGTCAGGAATGCATATTTGGTGGGTAGGTGTTGCATACTGGTTACTCGATGAGGGAATTTGTCTGTCTGGAGAAAGCATCGCGTTCGAGACGTGAAAGATTAATTGTTGAATTGCCTGATTTTGACGAGAAAGGTTGTAACTTGTTGGAACACGAGGGAAGCCTTGCAGTGGCTTCGGGTAGCCTACGTAATCTTAGGCGTTGGTCGTTTAGAACTGGTCTGTAATCGGTCATGTTTGACGATTGGTGGCAAGTAAGAGTACCGATTTTGGCATTGTAAATAAGGGGACTCAATTTTGAGCTGTACATTTGTAAAAATGCTTGATACTTGTACATAAGTTGTAAATAGGATGCGAGTCTCTAGTAGAGATCCAGGTTTTAGTTCTGGTTTGGTTCCACAGCCCGAAATTGGCTTGTGTCTTTGGAGTGTAGTTTCCCCACCGGTGCTTGCTTTCTGTCGGGGGGAGAGTTGTAATGATGCGGACCTACAGGGCCGCTGACCTTGCTAGCCGAGCGCCCCTCTCTGCTCTGAAGCAGTCGGCAGGATGGAATGAGACAGATCGCACGTACCTTCGGGTGCTCTGAACGGTAAAAAAACGATGTTTGGCCTTCAATCAGTATTGAAATGAGGTATTTGTGACAACCATGAGATGAACAGAACAAGCAATGTCACAGTGGCATTCATTGGAGCACTGATATTCGTAGGTACCCAAATGTGCCCAGATCTTCGGTTTGCAACCATTGCCCATTTCCCGTTCAACGCGAACCCCAATGTAGATCATTGGCGAAAAAGAGTACTTATCTATGCAAATGCCACTAACTCACTTGGCATTACATGTAACTTGGATTCATTTGAAACCCCGCCTTGGTACGTATTCTACACAGATAGCTATTGGGTAACGAATGTTGACGACTGCAAGTCGTGGTCGGGCTATATCGGTCTCATGTCTGGTGTTCCAATCATCTGGCGTGCAACGGAACAGTGATGTATAGGGAGAATTTGTGGCCCTGTCAAGTTTAGTGATGGAAGTCCAATGGCTTGTAGCCATTTGCCGGTAACTACCGTGGTTGCAATCCAGTCCCCTATCCTGATTTGCTGCGATAACGAGGCTGCAATAGCCTTAGCAAAGGACAACAAAGAACATTTCTAGACCAAGCACACTGATCCGAGATATAAATTTGTCAGCGACGCTGTTAAAGAAGATGTTTGCATCCCGAAAATCGTTCAAAGCCACGATAATGTGGTGAACATTTTAGGGATCGACCGGATACCGCTTTGCCGGATCCGGGTCGGTTCCGGATAATTTGATGTCATTGCCGGATCGGTTCCGGAGCCGGGCCGGTACCGGATACCAGGTAATTCATTCACAAAAACGAAAAAAAAGCTGTTTATTTTTTCCCCCCTTACAAGTTGCAGCTATGGTGATAATTTTCGCTTTGTTTCACATTATTTTCTTACATTAAACATGTAGAAGTCTTACACTATTATGAGTACCAGTATAGTATAATTGCATGTAGGCTACGGAACTGTTTTGCAATGTTGCTAAATTCAGCAAATTTTTTTTAAACAGTCAAACAAAGCACTCATTAGGTTAATCAGTCAAAAAACATTTTTCTAGTTGAAGAATTTCTCATTGATTAGCCTACTGCTTCATTTCGAAAAATAATTTGCTATTAAATTTTGTAATATTTGTGAAACCAGTATGTAGTTCATGCATTTATTTTAGATTAAAATTATTGAATTTTGGTTGCATTAAAAAAAAAATCAAAATCACAACAGGTCTTTTTTTAAATTGCTTTCGTTCCGTTTTGTATTGCACAGTATACCAAAGACCGAAATCAAAAAAAAAAAAAAAAACGAACGAAACTAACCTAAAAAAAGCTGCATTTTTTTCCATTTTATGAACAAAACTGTTTCGACTCTTGCAACATGGAAGTCATGTTTGGTTTATCATGCTATTATTTCTTGCTAGTTTTTGATGCCGTCATTAATCCATCTTACTTTTCGAAATTAACCCCTTGGCGTCCAAATCACGATTTATCGTCACTTCAAAACCGTTTCTAAAACTCCCGACGTACCCTCGATTCAAAGCCCCGTTTGCAAAGAAAAACTGCCGTTGCATACAACAGAGGTGTAATTCTGACTGAATTA
Source organism: Lithobius niger (assembly GCA_023313725.1). Lineage (NCBI taxonomy): Eukaryota > Metazoa > Arthropoda > Chilopoda > Lithobiomorpha > Lithobiidae > Lithobius > Lithobius niger. Next base: position 34,516 of record JAHWFP010155744.1, read on the forward strand.
GGTACTGTGGCAAGCCTAGTTTGGATTTATTTAATTTAATGTCATCTTTTAATTACCGCAATTGATGTTTTTGTTGGCCATGCTTTCACAATTGACGTGAAATTGCTTTTGTTTGCTAAAACTAGCCCCTGGTTCAAGCTGTAGTAACACAACAACGCAACGAACGACCGCCATCTTGGTCGCGTTGGAAAGCTGGGATTCCCCGACCGATTGGAACGTGTATAGCACGTGATCACTCATCGCGGCGGGGGCCAGTCACAAGTGACGTCACACGAAGCTAGTCAAGGTCACAGCCACTGGAGCCAACAGGTGCGCGTCTATTGGCGGACAACCGGCTGGGAGTGGGAGCGCGATTGCGGCCGTAAACGGATTGCTTTCAACGATAGTGAATATAAGTTAGGAAATAAAACAACTTTAAACTACTTCTAAGATATTAAAAACTTTAAAAAGGATGTCGGAAGCCGTAAACAACGGTGCAATGGAAGAATAACCAGAGGACGTTATAATTTCAAGGTATCCCGTGTACTGCAACGGAAGGTGAATATTTTCGTAAAGTGGATTTACGTAGTCGAACTTCAATTTTTTTTTAAGTTTTGAAAACCTAATACCATTGTCCCAAGTATATTTTTGGGCAATAATTTACACTGTAATTATTACGTATGCAATTTTTTATACCCGTAGATCGCTTAGTTATTTTACTAGGATTTATTTTACTGAAGCAAGCAACACGTTTACGGCGACAATGTCTTGGTTGTGTTGCAACCGGTATCCGACTCAATATAATTGCCGGATCCGAATCTTGCCGGATACCGCATTATCCGGCGCCAGATCCGGATATATTCAGACTCGGTCGATCCCTAGACATTACAAGGAAGGACTGTTTCACAACCTGTCGCTTAGATTAAGAGTCTTACAGTGTTTACATGCCTTTTATTTTCAGGGTGACAGAAGCAATTCAAAGGACTGCCTGTAAAGGGAAGGTTTGCTAGTGTGGCATTTCGTGCTGTCTTTATGCGTTTTAGTTGCGTTTATATGTCCTGTTTGTATTTTGGCTAAGGCTGTGCCACTGCTACTTTTTCCCCGATACCGGTGCCCGTTTACCCTATTTCGATCCCAGTACCGGAACTTTTGGGAAAGTGCAAATACTGTGCCGATGCCGATACCATGCTGGAGCCGAAGGCGATGACAAACGATAACTTAATAAACAATGCAGTACATGTTGATGCGTCAATAATTTAATGGTGTAACAAAAGTAACACTTTTACAAAGGAATTGTTCGCCAAACACTTTATTGCACAACAAGATCATGTAAACATTTTTGCTTTGACTGTAAACATTTTATACTTATAGGCCTAATCCTTTACTAACTTAGTTTGAAGGCCAATTTTTAGTAGCATTGTGAACAATAAGCCATATTATTAATGTACAAAAATGCTGATTCTGGAAAAAACAAGCAGATTTGGTACTTTTTCCGGTACTTGTTAACCTGGTGCCGGTCCGATACCGGGACCAGAGGTACCTGCAGCTGGTCCCGGTACCAGTACTGTAACGTGCGCAGCCTTAAGTTTGACCAGTCCCAGCTGAATTGCAGAACACATCTTGTGTGAGCTCCAGATAGTAGTTACTGTTGCTTACTCCCTTGGCTATAGCTAGTGAGTCCCATACAAGGTGTTCTATCCCAGTAGTTGGATGTGTATGGTTTGTGCCGAGCTGAATTGTGCAACAGGACCTTTACTTTTGAATTGAACTTTTATTATCATTCAAGGAGAACAAGGATTAAACTGGTGAGTAAGAACTTGGTTAGTATCATTGCGAGGTTAGCCTGTTATCAACTCCCGGGGTTCGTATCCCCGTTCCCGAATCACCTGGCTTACGGCACCGACAGTCTCAGTCTGGATTGAAACGGCATGTTCGCCTACGCATTTTCTCCGTTGTTCTGCCTTCCGTGGGTCTTAGCTAAGATTAGTCAGTCCAAGGACCACTTCCTCCTCGTAGCCACGGTTTGGTCCAATGCACTGTGGTATGCGGATCTCCTGGAACTATCCAAGGACGATCCGGTCGGCCTTCGTCTATCCCCGAATCTTCGAATGCAACACCACGGAAGGATCCTGCACCCCAATCAAGCATGTTCTCATCTTCATGCATGGAGACTTTGACCCTGCACTTGAGTGGTCGGGTTTTTCTTTGCCTGTGACCCGTCACCTTCTCCAATGTCATATGACGTCAACGGTGAAAGTCTAGGAGAACAAGTGGCGGCGTTGGAACTCCTGGTGCATGAAGTCTGTCGATACCTGCAACCCATCTGACTCCTCCTTGGCCGCTTTTATGATTCCCTCTTTCAAGCCGGCTAATGTCTCATCGCCATTAAGGGGTATCGCGCTGTCGTCAACTCGGTCCTGACCCACCTTGGTATATTCGAAGCCGGTAACAGCACAGCGATTTTTTGTTTGATGCATGGCTGTGATAATATCCATCTCACGACCCGACGTTTGATTCCCCCCCCACCCGGAATCTCCCCTTGACACTATCCAGTCTGATGTTGAACCTGTACGAGCCCATTCACATGGCGCCTTGCTCCACCTTACTCATGAGACGGTGTTCTTGGTGGATATGGCTGCACCTGCTCGACAATGTGAACTGGCAGCTTCAGGAAGGATTGATCTACTGTGGCTCTTTCTCTGCCCGTTGACTTTTGTGCCAAGAACCAACATCTGGATGAGGCTCCGCATCCAATTGCCACCAAAGCTCGGGCTCCGGTAGTAAACCTGTTGACGGGGGGGGGATTGAGGCTTAATGGCGCGTCGACAACCTGTTGACGGGTGAACATTTGCAACGTCCAATCCACGCTCTGAAGGCCTACCTTTGCAGAAAGTATACTTAACTTCCTGCTTCTTCTAAACCCCACTCCTACTCCGGTTCCTCCAGCAAAGATCGCGGCGTGGAACTATGGGGTTATCCGGTGTGCGTACGATATCATCCCCAATATTCTTGAGTTACCCTCGGATGTGCACACACATGTATTCCGAACATTGACTGCATCTATGCCTCTAGACGAGGTAATGACCCCCTGCGTCTGGCGCAACAAAAACACATTTACAAGTCACTTCGCCATGTAACGCCATCTGGTGGAGCTGCGGAACCCTCTTAAACGTCAATTGTTAAGGTCATTGAGCATATAAATAAAACATTTAAAGCTAAAACTAAAGGCAAGTATTATAGGATAAGTAAAAACTAATTTTATCTTTAAAATTATTGGTGTTTTGTGTGCTACTTTCTTTTTTTGCCCAAAACACCCCGATTCACACATTTCACAAGAGACAACATTACTGTACCTCTTCAGATGAACTGTGCATCATTCCACCATATGTTTGAAACTGGGTGTTGGGATTAAACGTCTTGAGCAGTTCATGAGAAAGAACTCCCCACTTGTGGGGTACAATGGGGTCGGCATCGCCATGACACTGCAAGATAGGAACCTTCAGGTTGCCCTCAGCCGCCTACAAAATAGTTAACACAAAATAAAACTTCCTCGTCTTACCTCTGCCTCATCCTTCAAGATTGTGGGCTTTAGCTACACATGGGCGTTTAATACATAATTTACAGTAATAACACTGATATCTTTAATGCATATACACAACTTGCTGTAAAAGATATAAAAAGTAGAGGAAAAGAACAGCAAAAGTAATAAGGCCATGCAATGTTAATTTAACTTAATTGTTTGGTTTACAGGCGCGTACGGGTGCCTTAAATTATCACAGGTCAAACGGTTTTATCCGAATCTTGCTCAACCCGTTAAAAATCATATTTCTGCCAAATTTTGACATTCTAATATACCGCTTTAACTGGCTCAATATGAGCTTTTAGCTGAAACCACTAAGAAGTTATGTGACTAAAACGAAATAAAAAAAAAACACCTGAATACTAGATGACAAATAACTTAGTTAGCAAAACGCTATATTTCTTTAGGCTTGCTATATACTCTTCTAGCTTTGAGCTAGGTACATGGCGAAGAAACGTGGTCAGTTAAATAAAATGAAAATAAAATAAAATGCCTGGTGCTTCAATTTGCAACCTCACCCGCAACCCAAACAATTATTTTTGCCTAGGTTAAACACCCTTAAGGCATTAACGAAGTGATGCAAGTCCTTGCAGTAGGGGTATGAGAGCTCAACTTTTTCGTGTCAAGTAGCGTTCGGGGGTCGAGTATCAGGCAGAGCAAGAGTTTCAGAAATGAAGTTGTAGGTTCTTATACTTGCCGTAAGCTAAATCAATTAAATCAGTTTTTTTTTCCTGTTATCAGAAACATTATACACTTGCTGGCTCCATCTTGGATGGACTGGTGCTACCGACGTTGCTAACACTGCAATTGCCAGCAGCAACAATCTATTTTAATCCAAGATGAAGCCAGCAAGTGTGTAATGTTTCCGACAATAGGAAAATTTCACTTAATTGACTTATCATTCGGCATGAATAAGAAACAGGGTTCGTACACCAGATACAAAATCATTTCCAAGGCCGTTCTGCACACCAAATTGTTAAAAATTACCTTAAAAAAATTCAATTTACTTTGCTAGCCGATACTCTATAATTATAAATAACATCCACAGTTATTTAATTTGCCCCATCGTGGGACAAGTTGCCTTGCCAATACCGCACTTACACATGAATACGAACGAAGGCACGCATCGTTAACAGAAGATAAGCATTACGCTGACAAACTATTTCTTAATTTTTTTTTTATGAATTTAAGCATCTTGAAAAACATCGCTGCAATTCATACTGTGAAAAGATCGATCCGTTATTATGTGTTTTTATAACGAATTTAAGCATAAATTGACTGTATTTCATTAAACATAGTACGCTAACAAAATTCAAGGCCATTTCAAGGCTCTCCCCCCAAAAATGTCAATTTTCAAGGCTTTTCAAGCCTTGAATTTTGGGTTTCGAAATTTAAGGCTTTTCAAGGAATTCAAGGCTGTGTACGAACCCTGAAGAAACTACAACAATATCCAACACGTGGCTATGTGCGAAGATCTAATTCTATAACTATTAATTAAGTACACAAAATATTCTACATTAAAAAAAATAAATTCCATAGAATTCATTGAAAATACCACTATGAAAGTTCGTCATTCATTTGATTGTTAAAAACAGAAATTACGCACATTTTCAGAACCAAAATACTGTACCAATATTCTTGAGAATTTTCAACAGACCAACAACGTCCGTCTTCATCAGGCATAACCGACACAACTCAAAACTTTTGATGTGGGTTATGCCTGATGAAGCGGACGTTATCGGCCTGTTGAAAATTAGCTAGAACGCCGGCACTGTATTTTAATTCTGAAAAAGTGTGTAATTTATGTTTTTAACAATCGAATTAGCACTTAGAATTTAAGTAAAGACAGTAAGTTTTGCAGCAATTTATTAAAGACAATAGCATTTTGTTTTAAACTCGACAAACTCAAAAAAGTGAATTTGAAGTTTTCAGATTGAGTCGAGTTTACACAACGAAGTTAAACTCGAACTAGACTAAGTTTAGAGTTTCGTATACTCATACCTTCCACACTACATCCAAGCAGCGGCAAACCAATCATTACCCTAAATCGGGTACAATATTAAGTGGTCCGACACTCATCCCTCGCTCGTGCACGATTGGGACATAGCAAACGCACTATATAATACTTTGTTGACTTGAAGTGCATATATGAGACATTCAATATTACATATTTCAGACGATTTTCGTCATTATCGGCTTAATTTCCGCACACGTTTCCTACTGCCGTGGTTACCATTTCTTATACCGTACTGTCCCGAATATAAGACGCTATTCTTTCGAATAAGTTTCACTAGTGAGAAGTCAGAAGCTTTACCAGTTTTTGAATTATTTAGCAAACCCAAAACTAAAATCCAACTCAGAAAGGACCTTACACATTTATTACAGTCCACAATTAAAAAAAAAAAAAAATTTGAATCAGCATCGGCAGAACTCAAACAGCATCGGGTGCCATCTATATAGTACTTACTTATAATCGGGGTTGATAATTGTTGTTTTGTAGGTTCAAAACTGCATCTCACCTTAACTCAAGCTGTCTTACATTCAGACCAGTATGGCAATAGACCAGCAAATTTGCGACTACGCTTCACAATTTTTCAATTTAATCGACGAAAATATTTACCGATGGAAACTGTGAGTTCAAAGGAATCCAACAGCTTAAGGCAATAACCCCTGCAAGCGGCTTCTTATATTTGAAGGCCGAATAGAGAGCGAGGGCCCCTCCCTGCGAGAACCCACCAAGAAATATGCGTTCACTCGGAATCCCACTCTTCTCCTCACTGTCAATTAGCTGATGAACTACACAGAGAAAAAGAAAAAAAGAAATTTAGTTAACACTAGCAGCAATTACATTTTGAAAACATTAAATTTCCAGTCCCTTGGGCAGGGCCGGCTAAATTTTATTTCTATTGCCTAAATGGAAATATACATTACCTGTAAATTTATGCATTCCTTTCCAGAATGCTGTCTTTCCCTACAGGATTTAAGTTGTTCAGAACCGTCCAGCAGCATAACCTAGTGCCCATATGCGACTACACTTCTTTCTATAAAAGCGCCAGTAGCCATCTTTATTTTCCTCATATGATATGTCACTGTGGTGATTCAAGAGGGGAGGTAGGGTGCGAATTGGTAATGTATATTTCCGTTTACGCAAAACACACAAAATTTAGCTGGCCCAGCCCGAGGAGCCGGCAATTCAATGTTTCTATACACCGTTCGGAAATATAAATTACCTGTAAATTTATGCATTTACAGTTGAGCTCTTTAAAACTGGTGGAAGGCGCTACCTTGACGTGCACCCTAGGGTTACAAGCTGGATTCCCCAAAAAGTTACAAACTTAGCACTTTATTCATAAAAACGTAAGATAAAACAGGATTTGGAACTCTTTCGTAGGATGAAGTGACCCTGAAAAGGGCCGTTTGTTAAAGATGAGGGTCTTGCTTCTGCGTCTTAGTGCTTGGGGGGGTTGACGACACATCTGGCAGCGACAATGGGTCCCAAATGGTGTAGTCCATTGGCTTGCTTGTTCACCTCTCGGAAGTAATGGGATGTGGGGATGTGAAGACTGAGAAACTTCTCCAGGATGCGGCAGCGAGGATGTCAGGAACAGGGACGTTGTTGTGGAAGGCCCATGAGGTTGAGATTGCCCTTAGTTCACGTGACGTGACTCGGATGTTGTTGTTGGCGCAGTCGAGGTTGATGTCTTCGTAGGCATGTAGGATGACAGACTTGATCCAGGTTGCGATCATTCTTGGAGGTTTCACCCAAGTCTCTCTTTTAGGGGAGAAAAAGTTGATTTCAGCTAGTTCGGGGCTATAGTAGGAATATTCCCCTGGGAGACTCGATTTTCAGCAGGGCCTGTGGTAGAAGCTGGAATGGAGGGAAGAGATATCCGTAGAGGTTCTACCACTGCCCATGCTTGATCGTCCGGAATTGGACTGATGAAGAGGGGAAGTCTGGCATTGTGCCTCGTGGCATACAGAGAAGCCATTGGAGTGCCTCATGTGTTGGAGAGAAGCGCAGTTAGAATTCTGAAGGAGGCTTGCGGCGAGAGAAAGAATCTGCAATCACGTCCCGACTGCCCGGGATGTGTAGCGGCAGAATCATGGTGTCCAGTTGAATGCATAAATGAAAAATCGCTGTGGGGATGTAGTGGAGTTGACGGGTACACAATGGCTGTCGTGTGTCCGCATGTACTACGAGATCAGGTGACGAAAGTGGTGTAGAACATTGAGGACGGCCTTTGGTTCCAACACGTTTAAGTGACTTTGATTGAAGGCTGTCCATGTGCTTGAGACTTCGTGGTGAGCGATGCGAGTTCCCCAACCTTCTAGAGAAGCATCGGTAAGGAGGTGAAGATTTGGAAAGGGTCCGTGAAGGGGCACCAACTGCGAAGGGTCCGGACGTCTGACCACCATAGGAGAGTGTCTATTGGAACTTTTCCGTTCGTTGGGCGCGAGAGATTGCTTTATTGGTGATGTTTTCCCCAAGTGTCGATTTGGTAATCGTGGAAGAGTCTGGTCATCCATCTGCCGTAGGGGACAAGATTTGCCATGCATTCCATTTTACCTACGAGGGAGCCGTTCCTTGAGAGTGTGATGCGGATTTAGGCGAAAGGAACGAGCCTGAGAAGGGATGTCCTTCATTCTGTCTGGTGAAGGCATCACGGCTGCCGATGCGATGTTGAACGAGCTGCCTAGAAAGATGAATTCCTGGGCTGGATGAGGAGGCTCATGGTGAAATCGCGGTTTCGGATGAGTCGTCGTGATTTTAATAGTTTAGGAGCTAGTCGTCTAGGCAGGCGCTGGCAGGAATGTCATTTTGATGAAGCCTGGCCAGAATACGTTTGAGGACCAACGTGAATATCTTGGGCGTTGCGTTGAGACCGAATGGTGGTGGGGGGGGCCCGAATTGAGGCTTAATGGCGCGTCGACAGCTAGGCAGACATTGGAACTCAAAAGACTTTGCCGTTGTACATGAAGCGTAAGAGGTGATGGACTGATTTGTGCAGTGGGACATGTAAGTATGTAAGCGTCTTCCAGATCTATAGCGATTGTTCAGTTGTCTGGTCTTAAGGATTAACGATTAGTGTCTAGAGTTTCCATTTTGGAGTGGCAATTCTCCATTAAACGATTTACAGGTTAGAGGTTGAAGAAGGGTTTTTCACCGCTGGATTTTTTTGGTTTGAGGAAGATTGAACTGCAAAACCCGGATGGAGGGGATCCGAGCTGTCCAATATCGCGCCTTTCGCGAGGAGGTCTTGAACCTTGGATGAAAAACGCGGTGAAGTCGCGGAGAATTCCCATAGTGGTGGAGATATTTTAGTCGAGGCTTTTCTAGAAAAGTGGGGCAGAAACCTTGGCTGACAATGGAGAAGATTTGTTGACTGGTTGTCAGTTGTGCCATGCTGGGAGAAAATGGCGGAGACAGCCTCCCACCGGGAGGAACGAAAGCAGATTCATTGGTCGTTAACACGTTTTTCGCTTGCCCCCAGGGAACGAGTAACAGCTGCAGCGGTGCGGGGTGGAGCTGCGGTTGTAGGGACGGCCTCTACTGCAGTTTGAGCTTCTGCTTTGAAAGGACTGATTGCCATGACTCCAATTTAAGCTCGTTTCATCTAACGATTGTTGTGGTTGTAGTAGGTTGACACGGCAACGTATTCCTGCTGGGCTTTGAAAAAGGCTTTCGGCTGTTGTTTAGGCTCGATTTTCTTCAGCTTTCGTTAGACGTCAAGATGCTGTGCCAACTTACGGTTGAGGCCACGAAAAAGGGTGTCTTATTCATAGAGATGTTGGTTTTTTAACTCATGACGAGTGGAATCGTTGGATTGGTCGTTAAGGCTACGTCAAGGAGAAGAAGAGACAAATTGAGGAGTGACTTTGTGAGCCAGTTGAACGAATTGAAGGTCGCGAAAGACGCTTTCTTGAAAAGTTGATCGCTGAGGAGGCACAGGAAGTTGGCTTCGCGGCGACTGGATTTGGATGAAAGCTTTTCACATAATGTATTGATGACCAGCTGTGTTAATGACATCGGCTTGTGATACGACGGAAAGGCTGAGACGGAGAATCTTATCATTGTCGCACAGAACCGATAATGACACTTCGACTTTCTTTGAAATTTGTAGGGTGGTTCCAAAATCCATTTTAGCTTCGGCGGGCATGTATTCCCAATTGCGGGTAGTTTTCGAGTGTTTGGGGTTGGCAGAGCCATCGCCATGGGGTCGAAAGAACCCAGCTTCATGTTCTGAATGAGGTGGAGGGGGATCTTTATCCAGTTCAAGATGCTCGCCTTTGCCCAGCAATAAGCCACCATTCTGTAGAAGTGTGGTGAGGAGGGTGGTCGACTGTCCTAAGACGGCACGACGTTTGAGGTTGCGATCATGTAGGCCCAATTCGAAATCGGTCACAGGCCTCTGTTCATGGTTGGTTCCGAATCGGATGAGTGCTTGTAAAGAAAACAATCAGGGACTACGTCTTCAACGGTCTTGAGGAGTTTAATGGGGGATCCCTGAAGTTTCTTCCTCATCCTGAAAACCGTTAGTGAAATAAGCATGGTGGAAATCGCTGGTTGAGTAGGGATCAGCGGAATAATAGGGGGACGAAAGCACCAAACTGAGGCAATTGGAATTGGGAGCCCATGCAGTGTCAATCTAACTGTCGGAGTCAGGTGCAGCTGGGTGGAACCATTGGAGAGGTGCACCGTCGGGAAGGAGGAGTGGCCAGTTGATAAAAGACAGGGTTGATGGATGAAGACTTGGCGTGTGATGAAAGAGGAGAACGGTGGCATTTGCAAAAAAACGTCGGGAGAAGAGGAAGCTAACCACTCCATCGTGCAAGAATTGCTGTGTGACGAGGCGGGAGGAGCCGGCAACGAAGGCCGTTACTTGTACTTAAGGTCACTTTAAGTGACCATAGAGCCCTGCGGAAGAGATGGAGGTGTCCTGTTGGGTCTTTGTTTCTTGTGCTTGAGGGAAGAAAGACGGCTTCAGTGCTTGACCGCAACAGACAGCGGAAACAGATGTGGAGATCGGGCCGACAACAACATCAGGGTCCGGAGGAAGGCAGCTGGGCAGCGAGAGAGATGATGACTTGCCGAGGCAGTCTCTGGAAGTGCCTTTAGATCTAGCCATCGGGAGACGAAAGCGGTGAAAGAATCTTCAGCCAGGAACAAGTCAACGAACGTGCAGGAAAGACAAAAGCGTGTCCAACACAGTGGTGCGCTAGAAGAAAAAAGATGGCTACCGTCCACGCCTTCGGCGCTTTTATAGAGAGGCGTGTGCCTGCGCTTGCGCACTTGGGTGACTCAGCTTGACGGTTCTGAACAACTTAAATGGTCTAGCGAAAGACAGCATTCTGGAAAGGAATGCATAAATTGTCAATAACGGCATACAGAAACTATGTTATACCAGATCTATATCAACTTGTAATAATTCCAGGCCCTAACCTAGACGGGCGGTGCCTTAATGTGCGCCATGCCAATAACCTCCCTCTTTTACGATGATGAAATATACGAAGGATTTTTGAATCGGCCACTCCTCAAATTCATAGTAGACTTGGAATGGCATCACTTTATAAAGACGTTTTGCATTAAAATGAAAAACTTGCAGTTTTTTTTTTTTTTTTTTTTTTTTTTTTTTAGCATGTTTGGTATTCATTCGGGTAAAGCCCGGTTGTTGCCAAGAATACTCACGTTTATTTGTGTAGCCTAATTGCGTTTGTTGATTAGTTCACAACAATGTTAACGTTAATACTTCTAATTGATTTCACAACGTTTATAGTTAGGTTAGTGCTTGTTTGGGCCTGTAACAAGTTTGCCCATTGCTAACAGTTCACAACATATATTAAGCATCGACAAAACATGTTTCATGGTCTGTAACAAGAGTTACATACAGCGTGATTAGTTTGAATTATAGTTTGGTAAAATCGGTCAATGATTTTATATTTTACAGCTACTAAAATTTTCAGGACTGGAAGAGTTACTCCCTTATTACGGGATGCTTCAAATCTACCACTTCTTTTGTGGTAGTAAGTAATTTCTACGATGACAACATGCTGTCGATGTAAGCACCGTTGCATGACATGGAGTGCACATGTGCAGTAAGGAATACTATTCAAAGCTGTTCTAGTCGGTTTTGTATTCACATGCTAGTAAATGGGCACAGATGGAGTAGTTCCTGCACGCACGCAATACTGCGTTGACCACCTCCGCAGAAAATACCTGTGCCAGCTTTCCAATTTTTGGAGATAGAGCGACTTAAGTAGTTAAAAAAAATAAAAAATAAGTAAAAACGTCATGCATCAGAGCATGCAAAGGGCAGCAGAGCACGGCAAGGGCCACGGTCATGACCACTAACACCCATCCAAGGAAAAGTTAAAGAACTCATTAAAATAGAAACAAACAAAACAAAAAACACAAAAAAATGCAAGTGAAACCAGCAAGACCCACCTAAAATATTAAGTGGAAAAACTCGCAAGTGGCTGCTCCAATTTTTTCATTTATTGGCAAAAGTAAATGAAACTTTGGCTGTTACGAACCAATATATATCAATTCCAAAAATAAATAACTAACTACATCAAACAAACACAGTACATTCTCGATATAATAAACCTCTGTAAAAGGAACTTCGCCCTATAAAGTACATTAAAAAAAAGTTTGTTGGCCAGTGGCAACCTCTTACCGGTATGGTAAAATGACCTTTATACTAAGAACCCATGTATAAGGAACAACTACATAAAGAACCCTTTTTCAGTATTGTAAAGGTCTTTTCACATACTAAAAATAAAAACTATCCAGTTAAGGAACAAATTTCCAAAACGCATTGAGCAAGAAATCATAACACTAAAACAAGTGCGCACAATCTCACAATTCCCGCAAATTTTCGACAGACAGTTTATGGACCAATTTCCTTGTTGTAAGATAGTATGTGTTTGTTTTAGTGTTACAATTTCTATACTCTCGCAGTGTGATGTGTTTACATATTTTTAAACCAAGAAATCAATGAATTACTCCAAGGCGAACCATAACCATAATTGCAACTTTTTTCACAGAAAAATATAAAACTACAGTGTACGCTGTCCATGTAGTACAGCAAAACCTCTTCATAACAATGTCCAACAGCCTTGGAATTAGAATGTTATATTAGGTTTATCGTTACAGAGGTTACTGTACAACCAAAACCTAGATTCGACGTTGCTAGGTTTTTAGACTCTGTAAAAGGAATTTTGAATTTACAGTTCACAGTAAAGGAACCTTCCGTATTAGGAACTCTCATTTTGGTACAGTAGGTTGTTCGTTGTTAAGAGAGCCTCAGTACTGTAATCATTAAATAATAAATTTTTTAGTAAAATTTTAAAGCTTTCACCTGGAATTCCACTATTTCCAAACTGTTCATGAAAGTCAAACTAGTTTCTGATAGATACAATTTAGGGTGTAGGATACCGGGGATCAGGTTGAGTTGCATTAAGTTTTTGTAGTTAAAATTACAAATGCCTGAAGAAAAAAATGGCTGATTATCTTATGGTAACACTTTAGCTTGTGTTTGGCTCGAAACAGGCGCAGTTAACAGTCCACAATGGAAGTGAACTAATTCAAACAATCGACGATTTTAGTAAAGTCTTGTTAGTCCTTTCCTGGGTAACTGATATTAAGTAAAAAAAAAAAAAAAAAAAAAGAAAGACAGGTTTTTTTTCCCCCCCCGTTTTATCGTCTTTTGAGACATTTAGAAAATTAATGAATACTAATTATTTTAATTAATGTATAGCAATTTTTTTTTGGTTCCAAATCCGATACTGTAAAATTTTGTTCAAACTAAGCCTGACAAGACCTAAAATGAGGAGAATGCAGCCGCGAGCCAAGGTGGAAACCCTTTTATTACTTCTGTTCTAGTTCTTTGAGGTCATGTGCACCACATACTTAATACGCACAGTTACATCAATTTAAGATGCCTAAGGCACAACCTAGTTACCAGGGGTGTGCGATACCAGGTTTTTCAATTCGATACCAATACTTTATTAAACTGAGTATCGGTATTGCCATACTTTTCGATACCGATACTTTTTTCGATACTGATACCTTTTTAAAGAACGCAGTAGGAATAAACAAATTCAAATGACTTCATATGTAGCTCTTTATTCCTTCATTACAATTACTGTTCACAGAAATATTTCAGATGACAATAATGTTGAGCTGAACTTCTTTGTTACGTTAGAAAATGAACCTTAAAAGTTTTATAAAGGTGTAATAGTATTAATGAAAAAAACTTAATTTTAATTAGAGTATCCTACAGACAACTGTTCAGCATAGAAAATAAACTCGGACTAGGCTACATGGAATTTACTTACATTTTTATGTATTTGACATTACAAATAAAGTAATACAGAAAAAATTATATTGAAAAATGTCACACGAGACTCACAAAAACGTACACTTTCACAACGGAGATAGTTTACTAACTACAAATGTAAACAGAGTTCAAACTTACCTTTAAGATACCTGATGACGACTACAGTTAGTAGTTGAAAATTTGATGTTAGTAGACTATCTTCGTTGTGAAAGTGTGCGTTTTTTTGAGTCTCATGTGACATTTTTCAATCGTTGTAGCGTTTCACAGTAAGATGAATAACGGTGTTTTTACAAAAAATTATATATTATAATTAATTAATTATGTAATTATGAAACAAAGCATCAAATGGGTTTTTTTTTTTTTACTTTGATAGGCTTTCTGGTTTTTTTCACTAACAGTAATTTTTTTAATATATATTTTATTAAATCATGTTAGATTTATGTATGAAAATATATATGAATTTAATATTTGTAATTTAATGACACAAACATATCCAGTTTAATAAAAAAAAATCAATTTGAGTTTAAAACAAGATAGTTACATAAGATTGTTGCAGCCAGGATCTATGACTAATTCTTAGTGAAGCCAACATGCCTAAAGATTTTTGCTTTCCGGAATTTTTTATTTTTTAATTATTTTAATTTATAGTTTACACAAAAGATTCAGTTTATTGTTAACATTTTTAAGTAAGTTTAAAACAAATTAGTTACTTTTATTTTTACGGAAAAGTACTCATCATGGATTCCACTGTTCAATTTCAAGATGGCCGCTCATCAAGTTACACTAAAATGCTACTCAACAACAGAGACCAGCAACGTTATAATAATAGTCTTGACTTCCATAAACAGTCAGCAATCAACTGTAACGTATTCTGCTCCAGTAATCACCATTCTTCTTGGGATTTTATGATTTATTTGGTGCAGATTACTCTCACAAAGAGTCAATAGGTAGGTGGCCCATTAAAAACGTGTGAAACTGCTGCTTTTGGTAAGCTGCTAAACGTTAGGCCTATCGGTCACAACTCTACACCGATGTAAACTCTTTAAATTAATTTTCTGTTCCAAAACCTCTTCGGTAATACTGCAGTATTTTTTAAACCAACGATACATTTTCGACTACCGAAAAATCGATACCACTACCGATACCAATATCGAAATTCGCACACCCCTGCTAGTTACAGGGTTTTAACATTTTAAAAACGTCTAGATTCATACTCTGGGAACGTAGCAGACGACATTACTTATGCACGAAGGAAAATACGCAATATTCCAGACAGGCAAGAACAATTTCACGATAAGGCAGTGACATAACGTAGTCAATCGATCACAATTGTAACGCTCAAATTGAAAAACACTCTCAGTACGGTATTTTGCGAATTTTCGATAGGCCTAATAGTCCGAGTGGTGTTCATTTCGGTCTCTATCTTCTTCAGGCTTCCTTTCTTGTGCATGCTTGTGTTTTACATAACGTAGTAGTATTGTATATAATTCTATGGTGGAGCCGGGAACTGGGTTAGCTGCAAGGGGCACTGGAGGGGAAAAAGAAGGGCGTCTTACTGAAGCCAATGATATTAGACTGGATTTCTTAAGCCTACAACGCGCGATTTTTGTTGTAGGAGAAGGCAACGTTTTTTAAGCCTAAGAAATCCGCTCTCAAAGCACTGCCTTGAATAGAAATGCCGTCGTTTTCTCTTACATTTTAATGTAGTGCCCCTTGTAGTTATGCCCTCCAGATGCTATCCTGTAGGCAATATGACGTCACTTGACGCTGCTCTATTGTTAAATTGTTCTTGCCTGTCTGGAATATTGCGTATTTTCCTCCGTGCGTAAGTAAGGGTTTCAACAGTAATTATTATCTGGAGAGAACTAATTATGGTGGTGTTACATAGACTAAGCCATATATACTACACACGCCTAGTTACCTACAGTATTGGGCCATCAGGTACCATTACCATGGAGTTGTCTGGTGTCCGAAGCAATGTGTTTGCACATGCACATGTGATTGCCAACTTCCCACCTCTTGACACACAGCAAACCACAGTTTACATTTTGCCTTTTCTTTACAATCGTCCTCATATGTCAAAAAAATCCAAAAAGGCGATATTTTAGCCAGTTGACTTGGAATTCAATCATGCGCCTTCTAAGAGTCGCAGATAGTAGGAAAGTACAGCAACAAACGGTAATGTGATGATGAAAAAGATCTCGCTGTTGCATTCGATAATGAACATGGAATGGATCCGGGTTGAATCCATGCCAACTTTCCAAGATGGTGGCCGCAGTGAAGGCCAGTGACACCGAAACGAGTATTCAACAATTTCGCAGTAGCGATTCAATTTGGATGTTGTACGATTCCATAAAATATGCACAGTTAATCTTACAGTGTTAAATGTGATAAGCTCGATTGAAATTTTGAGGCAACTTACGCGCGCAAGTTTGAAGTAGGTTGTTTCGTGCGAGGTATTGGACCACAGTATTAGCAGAAATATGAACCCTCAAGATCCGATACCGATACTGGTAGGTCCCGACACCAGTACCAGTATAGGTATTGGACAGCTTTAATGAATACATTTTTGGGGGGTGGTTTATGCCCATACAGAGCAAACTGCAGCCAGGTAGCGACTCAGGAACCCATACTTCGACAAGTTTTCATGCCAGAAGTACAGATTTATTTGAAATATGAAGCACGATCGGTGAATAATGTGAAAATTTCTCAGCAATAGCCCACGTAAAGTTTTACGTACATCGCTAGATAACTTATACATGAACTGCAAAAAGTTTCGGAGCGAGTTGTATTCCAGTTCCTAAAATATCTTCTTGATCTGTATAGGTTCGTCATTTTTCTCCACTCACAATAAGCTCCACATTCACGGTGTCTTGGGACACACAACCTGAGGCTGACATTTACCTGTTGATGCTGCTCTTTTGATTCCTTCTTCGTCTTCGGGGCCGTTTGGCTCTAATGTCATCAAATCAAACCTAAAACATCAAAGTGTGTCAAAATCATAAATTATAGAACTTGGCGGATATTTTTTTTTAAGTGTTGAAAGGATTATGGCTCACCATGACGGCATTTTGAATCCTGCATTGAGCGTAACAGGCATTGTTGGTCTGAAACCAGACATAAAATGTAAAATATAAAAAGTCAAGCTACGAAGAAATAAAAGAATAGAATTTTAAGTTGGATAATGAAAATGACGAACGGTTGGGCTTTGATAATGAAAATGATGAAAGACCGAGTCCCTCCTTGCCAATGCACCCCTCAACTGCGGAGAACTGTGTTGTGTTCCCACAAGTAAAGCCGAACACAGGGTTTCCCCCTTCAAAGTAGACAGCTGTTGGAGCTGGGTGTGTCAAGCAGTCAGAGAACTTGAACACTCCAACTCTGAGAAAAAACTGTCAAGTTCCCCCACATACCGTTGCGCTGGTATATTAATGCATGACTAAGGAGCATCCAGATTTTTATTTATGGGTCTGTGCTACTTTTTACTTTTTGCACCCAAATATGTCTATTATTTCGCTTTTTGCATACTGACACTGTGGCGCAAGAGACAGACAGCTTACCCTGAGATAGTAGAGGTCAGTGTGTACACCTTTACATTTCATTTTTTTTGGGTTAAAACACCAGTTATATCACTGCCAGATGATGTTAAGTTCTGGAAGGGATTCTCCTTGTCCTGGAGCTGATGTCCCACAGTCCATCTTTGAACGATGTGAGAATTTTAGTGTATTTACGTTTCGTGTAAGTTAAGGATTATTTTTTTAGATAATCTGTCAACTGGTGACAGTATTTGAAATTTGACAGCAGTCATAGTCTTTGTACTTGTTAATAGTTAGCCCAGTGCATCTTTATCAATGTCTGTTGACGTTTAGTAAGGTACTGCAGATTTCATCTACTAGTTCTTCAAACTTTCATCAGTTACGGGTCATGGTTGAGTGGTGAACAGATTTAAGTCAAATGGAAAGTACTGAGGTATTGCTGAGCAAAGGGTGAGACTTCTTTAGTGAATGAAAGTTTTCAGGTGTATGCATTGGATGATGCAATGTTTTCCTGGCTATAGGTGCAGATACACATTTTTTTCAACTTGCCATTGGCCGGTAGAGCAAAAATTTTAGTCGCCAACTGAGGAACTTTTGTCGTCAAATTAAAAATTCTGCGTCTAGTCACTGGAAGCCAGTAAACAACTATAAAAACAACTCATTCAATCTTAAACCGGTGATCTATGAATTTGTCAAAGAACAGTTTCTTATAAATTGTGGTATTTTCACTGGCCTTGTAGGAACACAGGTTTTGAAAACTTGTTTGAAAAAAAAAAAGAAATCCTCTCTATCCGTAACACTTCGTCTAACTTCTGGAATGAAAGGCTATAGCTTGGGATTAAGTCCATCGGAAAGATGACAAAAAACCTTCATGAAATTTACCAGCAAGAAGTAAAAATACGTCCAGTTCGTTTCAGCCCTATTTATCACCCATCAATCCACCGGCCAAACTGGCTACTGGACAAATATATTAATCGCCAACCCGTCTAATTTAATCGCCAACTGGCTAGTGGCTGATGGATTTCTGCACCCATATTCCTGGCTGTCCATATTTGTTATCTGGGAAAGAATGCACTTCAGTGAGATACTGCCTGACCTAATTGATACCAGTTCCACTTGTGTGAGTTTTCTGACATAGCTGCAAACCACTGTATCCAATAAGGCTGCATTGATACAGATACTGTGCGATCGGTTTGCGATATTTGTCGTATCGGTATCAGATCGGTCTCGGCAACTTTCGCTGCAACAGCCGTAACTCTAAAACCGTTCAAGAATTACAACACGCGGTTTGCAGCGTTTTGTTCAGAAAAACACTTGAGTATCTCTGTAGTTATCTTTTAACTGTTGGTTAGTATTTTTTTTTAAATGTATTAGAATAATTATTAGACGTCTGACGAAAACCACACCATTGATAAAAAAAAAAATAGCCATCATATTATGGATATCTGTATCGGGACCGGCAAATTTTCTAAACTGGACCGGCACTGGCATCTGATCAGCAAAGTTGGGATCAATTCAGACTTAGTATCCAAAGTGCAGATGCCTTCCTTTTTTGTTGTGCGTGTGGGAAACAATCACAATCACCGAGTGACTAACTTGTAATCAGAGTGTGGACTCTCCATGCTAATGCTGCTTGATAAATTTAGCTGACTGAAGTGAGTGCAGAGAATGAAATGTTCCTCTGCCAATGGGACTACCAACTACAAGGGAATCCCCCCCCCCCCATAGCTTCTCAATAGTTTGCGTAACGCTTCGGCATGCATTAGGCTCGCCTATAGCTGGTCTCCACGTTAACTAGGAAGGTATAAAACAGGGACATACCACTTTCACTGTGGTTAACAGATAGCTCACAGAGCAAGCAGCCTCAACATGCTTCACACAATAAAATTTGTCAGTTGACTAGTATCTACAGCTTTCCACTTTGTTGTGCCGAGAGTGAACCACACCTAAAATGGGTGTGTTGTGTATGATTAGAGTGGGATTAGGACTCGAGTGCTTCAGAAGAAAGAAGAGGAACAAATTTTTCCTCGAAAATTTAAGTAAAGACTCCGAAAGGTGATTTGTGTTTTATCTTTTTTGTTACTGTCTTCTTACAATTGCTGGCTACCGATTTTTCTAATGATAGAACACCTTGTAGTATTATCATCATGACAGAATCTATGCACAACATTGTTTAAACTTAAATTTTATAATTTTTTCTATGCGAGAATTTGGCCTACGCATGCTAGGGGTGGCACTATTATCGATTAGTCTATAGTAATTCGACAAAAAACTTTTGTTAGTTATCTTATACTTTTATCGACACAACTATATATACAATACACTTAGGCTCATGAAAGGAACAAACACAGGTAGGCAGACAAGAGGAGGAAGAGGAGGGGGGGGGGGGGGGGCCCGGGGGTCCGGGCAGTAGCAGGGAGGAGGGGGGAGATTATGCTAGCTGGCATATGTTTTGCCAGGGTACAGTTATTTGTTATTATTTCATTCGATTGCAAACATCATACTCAGATGGAGTATTTTATTTGGCTGTATTTCCTACCGCAAACCTAATGAGTAAAGTCTCACGTTTCTCTAACATTTCGTAAATGAACCTATTTTTATAATTTTATTATATTTTACTTTACTTTTATTTGGGTCGGCCAAGCAGCCTACAGCCAAGGTTTTTTTTTAAGTATGGAATTACAATGGCTATTTCAGCATCAAAATTTTATTTGTCGGGGTAGAATTGGTCGCCGAGATAATTTGGAAAACATTATCAGGATAAAAATATTTGCATCGTGCTACCCCTACTGCACGCTACCATTCAATTGAGTTCTTAGGAATATAAGTCGTTAATTGTTTGTAATTTAAAAGAATGTTTTTAATTTAAACTCAAGCTGTTCGGTGAGTTAATATTAAAGGACTTTCCCTTTACCACGGAGCTACCGCTACAAAGGAATTCCCACTTTTCCCCAATAGCTTGATGTCATGCTTCGACAGACTTAATATAAGAGGTGCCGATCTAAAAGCATTTTCAGACTGCACTAAAAATGTTTATATCATGCTAACTTAATTTTTACCAAATACGTACGAGTAGACACAGCTAAAACAGTTTTTTTTTTTTTTTAAAGACGTACACATTTTTTGTATCACGGTGGTATTCAAAACCTCGTTATGAAACGCCCCGATTTTTCCAGGTTTTCCAGAAAAATACTGACTATTTTCCTTGATGTATTTTTTCAGTTAAAGGAAGATGCAGTTCAGGACTAGAATTTTTTTTTTTTTACATTTCACTCAAAATCGCAATAACATACATCGCATCGCTTTGCTAAATCAAAAATCACACTGCCGTAACTGGGACCAGTAACAGTACGAAGATGCAGTTCAGGACTAGAATTTTTTTTTTTATTTTTCACTCAAAATCGCAATAACTTCCATCGCATCGCTTTGCTAAATCAAAACTCTAACTGCCGTTAACTGGGACCAGTAACAGTAGGAATGCCGTATTCTGAACAAAACTAGAACCGCACATAACACGTAACGACCCATTTTAATTAGGCCTAAGGAGTTTTTACTTCATCAGAAATGAAACAAACAGAATCTGAAAGTTTTAATTGAAATAAAATGAAGGTAAAAAAAGTGAAATACTAATTAGCTAAACTTTATAGTGGAAAAAAATTTCAAAAAATCGGTAGAAATTCACTGAATCTTTAGGATACGTTTATCAAATTCCCTGAATTTTCCTGGTTTTCTACGTAAAATGCCATCCTGCAAATTTTAAAAGTGCTGTAACACCCTTGTACATTTCAACTTTACGTTTCAACAATATTTAGTTATTTACCTAACTTACAAAATAAAATTTCGAGCGGAAAAAAGGGAAATGAGAAAAGATTAACGTCCTTTTCAACTGCTAAGGTTATGCCGTGATAGGTGCCAGAGCAGCAATTAATGCGAGATAATTAGGGTTGTGTGATACTCGAGTATGAAACTTGTAATCGAACTCGGCTCGCTGCTCGCGTCTGTACTCGAAAAACTCGAATCCGGCGAAAATGCAATAATTTCGCCAATTTTTGACCGATTTTGACATTCCAATGTACCAAATCGATCGTCTCGGCGAGAGCTTTCCAGTGGAGCAGATTATAAATCAGTAACTGAAACCATTTTCAAGTTATATCCTTAAAACTAGAAAACCATGACCCCACACAGTCAACTAAGTACCAGCTTTGTTCTTATTATCTTAACAAATTAAAGCAAAACTTGCAAACAAAATATTTCCATGAAATATTCGAACTTGGCTCGATACTCGATTCTTCTGCTGTAAACTTGGCTCGGCTCGACTCGAATTTAAATTTTTCTATTTGCACATCCCTAGAGATAATCGTCAAATACTTAACAGCGGAAAATTATAATTTCATTAGCACTGTGCACAAAAAATTCTTAAGGAGCAGTAGATAACTCGCACATCTTTTTTTTCTCTCTCGGTGTGAAAGTTTGCTGAACTTTAAGTTTAATGGGAAAAGGTTCAGATTTCTCTTCTCTCGGATCAGACATTATAAGGGACGTGTTCAAAATTAAATTACCTGCGATTATGGTCCAAAAAATACAGAAAAAAACAACACTAAAAATTTGACGATGCAAAAGCCTGTATAGTGTATACAAGGTAGGGCTGGTACTTTCCGGTTTTTTAGTTATCGTTTAACCGGTTTTTTTTCCGGTCGGTTACACGAAAACCGTTTTTCCGTTTTCAGCAAAAAATACAGCAAAAAAAAATTTCACCACTGTGTAATACATTATTAAAAAACAAAGTGAAAAAAAAAATATGATTTAGTCCTTGGTAAGACAAGCGCAATTATTGACTACATGTTGCATTTTGGGATTTAAACTAGAAGAAAGTTGATAAATTTAAGTACTTATTTTAGTAAGAATTTTGACTTTATGTAGCTTTAAAATTTCTACAAGATGTCAAATTTTACATCTTAACGACAACGTAAGCCAAAAAAAAAAAAAAAATTTAATACGTTTTCGTTAATGTTCCATTAATTTCAAATTATGAGCCAGAAAAATTAGCATGTTTGCGTTTTCGGGTAGCAACGCATTTCGTTTACGTGTTACGACGGCGCTTCCCTGCCGTTCGCGCTAGGTATAGACGAGTCCACTTCTCATGACGCGGGGAGGGCAGATGTTGGCCAGCATGTCTTTAACTGCCTCGTGTACGCGCTGGCGATCAGCAGTTTGTTTCGAAGAAAGTAAGCAGCTTCGATGGGACAACAAGCCCATGCGAATTATTTGTAAATAAGCTGCCCCCTACCCACCCCGGTTTTCTACTTTCACTGATTTTGAGTATTTGGATTAGTAGGCCTAAATGATGACACTTGGCTATTTTTGGCTCGTTCACCGCGGTTTTTGAATGGTGCCCGCATCAAACGTTTTTCGGATATGGGTTTTATAATCCGTGTAACCGAACGTGGAACGGTTTCCGGTTAACCGTGTAACTGATCCCAGCCCTAATACAAGGTAACTTCTGGATTCTTGTTTTGGGGGTTGCTCTGCACGTCCTTTAATCAGGTGGTTCCCTCCCTCAGCTGTTCTTGTAGGCACTCTCGTAGGCTCCAACAGGCTCATGTAGGCTACAACAGGCTCCTGCACGGATTTTGCCTACATCACCTTTTGTAGCAAGGATTATCCCCATATCATAATCAGAGTGATGCTGCACGATGCTGCATCGTGAGTAGTGCCATTGAGGATAAAATTTAATCTAAATTACCGCCGTTTCATAATTTTTGGACAGATTTTCACATACGTTTAACTATGACAAAAAAAACTAATTGGTTGTGAATACACACACAACTGGTGTCAAAGACAGCTGTGACAGAAAGTTTGCCGAGTGCTGGATGGACAGTGACACAGTAAACCCTCTATTTTAAGTGCAGTAAAATTCCATCCTAAAAGTAATCGTGGAACACGAAATTGCAATACTGTCCACACCTACTTTCAAATATAATACTTACGCTGTTGGACAAACATATTTGACATGTGGAATTCTTATAGATGCCAAAGCGGTCGCCCAGCCGTGTCTAAAACAATACAATAAATAGTTTACACACACAATTAACACCCATATCCCTTTTCAATTCATCATGTCTCTTTAGAAAACACAAACAAGCATAATTTACATTAAACTGGACGTTTGTAATTTAAAATAGCTCGCCGTAACTAAATTTGGTCACAAATTTATAAAATATACCGCCCAGGAATTTTGTAACGTTTTTTTTTAAATTGATGGCATTTAAGGCCGTGTCAGACGGCAAGAATTTTAGTCCCGACACGTTAAAATCGGGTCGGGAAGGTAAGTTGGCTCGTGTGACAGGGGTCAGACGACATGCGTTGGGAGTAATGGCCAGGCAACACGGCCAGCCCTCGGGTTACCAAATTTTTCTCACGTGACCGACAGAGACCAATGGTGAACGCATACCGGAAAAGGCGTGACGCTGGACATAAACAGAACAAGCCATATCAAGTGTTTGTGGACCCTGAAGGCAGTCGAGAGTGGAGGAAAAGTCTGCTTGTGTAACAACCAACTAAAGAAATGACTAAACATCTTTTGCCATCTGACACGGACTTTACAGAACTGTTTTGCTAGCAAATGAGGCTTTATGCTCATTTTCTCGTCTTTGGTGATTGGTAGCATAAGAGTGCAAGCCAAGCTTGCTGAATTTTGTTAAGAGTCCTAAATACAGATGCAAACCTATTTACGTTGCCTTTTGGACTTATACGTCAGACTGCCTGAGCGGGGAATCGAACCCAGGACCTTTGAAACCAAAGGCCAAGGTCCTGCCGCTGAGCCAGACTGACACGGCATCTGTGTTTAGTTATTTTTTGTGAGCCTTTGGCTTTCCCGTCTTTAATCATTATTTCACGTTTTAGTGTTCCATTAGTTTCACTTGGAGGATGGCGCAGCAAATAAGCGTCCCTCCAGTGGCGATTGTAAAGTGTTTGTTTGTATGTATATATGCACGTGTTAAATGCTGACTACGGACGTTTTCTTTTAAAAAGGCCGTGTCTGTATGGCTCAGCGGTAGGACCTTGGCCTTTGGTTTCAAAGGTCCTGGGTTCGATTCCCCGCTCAGGCAGTCTGACATATAAGTCCAAAAGGCAACGTAAATAGGTTTGCATCTGTATCTAGTTATTTCTTGTGAGCCTTTGGCTTTCCCGTCTTGTAAGAGAGTTTTGGATTGAGGGCAGCAAGAATGCAAGTACGTACAACAAAATAAATGTCCTCATAGAAACTTGACATCGACTGATGTTTGCACAAATCACCAACTAAGATTAACCAGATAGCAGAAGCTGGTTGAACTGTGGCTGATGACAAATGCGAACTAGCCTACAATGTAAATCCACAAACAAGAACTGCTTTTCGTATGGTTAACCATGCAATGCTAACAAGATCATTCCATCAGAACAAGCCTTATCTAAATAATCGCAAATGCTTGGTTATAGGGATGAGTCGGTTTCATTTTTTACTTCGGTTTTGGTTCTACATGAACACAAAACCACGGATTCAGTGTAGTATTGGGTTTTGCCACCCTCCCTCCGGAGTTTTCTAGTTTTTTTGTGCCTAAAAAGGGTAGGCTATTACCACGAGTATGATTACCTTCCAAGTAAACCTTGCTTTCACGTTATGTTTCGGCAACATCATTGACAATTTTCTCTAGTATTTTATTTTTTCATCAACTGCTATAGAATCGATTCATTACTGTCATCTGACTGAATAGCAGGCATGACGAAAGTGTCATTAGTGTGACGGTACTTTTTAAAGGTACGTACAATGTACATTCCTCCCAGCTGCCTTTCCGTATGGCTCAGTTTTGCAATCTTACTTCTGATTCTGACGCATGTAAGTGTTGCAAAGTCATTCATTCTCCTAATTTTCCTCTCGTGAGAAACGGTTTTGCTACACTCATTGTAACGTATGTAAACGTTGCAAAAGCTATTTCATGTGGGATCCTCGAATATAGTTGTTACGCTAAATGGTTTACACCCATTATGGCGTGGAAATGCTGACACTTGGAGTAGCCTATAGTGCAGAATTTAAAAAAAACAAACCTTAATTAAAATTATTGTAGGACCGTAGCTATCATTTATACGGAGAAAATTATAACTATTTCAAGATCTAAGACAAAAATCAATAAATCTTTGATATTTTGAAAACCACATGAAAATCGACACAAAATCCGAGTCAGTATCGGTAAAAACCGAAAGTTCGGTTTTGGTTTCGGTTAAACACCCATCCCTACTTGGTTATGTACTTTTTTTGAACTTGTCCCGTGTTGTAGGCTATAGAGGATCCACAAGATGTTTGTGTAAGATGCAGTTGGGTTGTTAGGCTACCTAATATCATCAAATTTTCTGAGTTTACGGAATGAGCTATCTCTTTGTAGTCTACTGAAAATTCTGGCAAAAAAATATTAACACTTACCCTGTATCTCCTAAACCGTGAAGAAATATAACCTGCAATGTAAAGAATTATAATTTACTTCAAGATAAACTCAATAATGAATAGCAGATATAAACTAGGGTTGAGCATTAAAGCTTCAGGTAGATTTTAGATTATTGATAAATAGGTCTACAAACATGTCAGGCCAATCGTGCACCACATTCCAGTACCTTCCTTTTTAATCAGCTGTTCAATATCAGATAGTTTCTTTTGGCCAATTTTGACACTGGTTACTGCCATAGGCCTACACACTTGGGATCTTGTTCCACTTGCTTAGCAGCAGCACAAATTTCCAGTTTCCCAATTTCCGACTAATTTTGAAATTTCAGTGGCATGCTCTGTAGCTAGTCGCCGCTTTGGCGAGTAAGGCTAAATTCCAAGTTGCCAACTGTTGATTTCTAGTCGCCAAATGGCGAGTGGTGACCGACATTGGGAAGGTTTGTTCCGCAGCAAGTTTCAGAAACGTTACACTCAGCTGGATATGGAAATCACCATCTTCTTTTCTATTGGTAGCCTTATTCTTTATTTTTTATTTATATATATATATTTTTTTTTGGGGGGGGGGGGTGGTGAGATGGTTTCTATCGTTGCTTTTTAACAAAATCTTCAGAAGTTCGCCTTCACTAAAGGAAGTTTTAAATAAAGCTTTGGACGCATGGTATCTTGCCCCAAATTACTTTTCATTTAGCCTACAGCAACAACGAAAAATTGACTAACTTGTTGGCTACTTTTGCTATTGCAGATTTCTGGATAGCCTACAAATCATCTTAAGAAATAAATTGAACTTGACCTAGAAATAGGCTAAGGCCAGAGCAGTAAATATTTCCAGCAGCATGCAAAAGTAGGATATAATACGTGCATGCACGTCCGTACGACGTGGGAGTATCCATGATGCTGTAATTATCGCTTCACATTCCACCCCTAATAAATTATATGAATACACTTTTATCACCTCCAAGAATGTAAATTCTACAACAGTTCACTTAAATTTTCGAGGAAGAAAACACCGTTCCTCTTCTTCAGAAGACCACACCACAGCAGAGAAAGTTCGTTCGATGTGTGCTTACTTCATGTTGCACTTGTTGGATTTAAAGTGCAACATCGAGTAAGCGCACATCTAACGAACTTTCTCTGCTGTGGTGTGGTCTTCTGAAGAAGAGGAGTGCGGTTTTCTTCCTCGAAAATTTAAGTGAACTGTTGTAGAAACATTCTTGGAGGTGATAAAAGTGTATTCATATAATTTATTATGTCTGAATATTATCACTGTCAATGCCGTTTACCGGTATTTGCATTCCACTCCTCTCAAAAAGACTCGAGAGAAGCTGCTGGTTTAGTTTCCAGGCTCGTGGCCAGTCGATTCACTATCTGCATAATCTTATTTAGCAAAGCAATGCTAAAACATGTCAAGTTTCTGGTACATGTGTAAACTGGCGTAGAGTCCGGATGTGAGACATGGCTTTTCTACCCTAGTCGGCCTTGGCTTGAGAAAATCATCCCTTTCCCGTTTCACGGTCGTGGATCGCTAATGTACGCCGAGTTACCACTCGGGCTACTATTATGCCTGGACTAGCATGAGTAGTTTTTTTTTACATTTATCTATTACAGTTTCTCAAACTGTGGGTCGCGACCCCAGTGGGGGTCGTGAAGAAGTAATCCTGGGGTTCTGAATAGGTTCTCATTAACAATAACTGAAAAGCAGTAGTTGAGGAATGATTCGTCGTAATTTTTTTTTTCGAGAAGTTGTTATCTCAGATGAATTTTAAGCGTCTGGCACCGAGTTACAAAATGATCCATTTTTATCAGCATCTAAACAGTAAAGCCGAGTTTATACCGGGTCCAACAGTCTATTGATGATGTGGCCATCTGTGTGCGGATAGGCTAAGGAATGCATGTGTAATTTCTAGACTGGAGCGCAGGCATACTTAAGACGTGTTACTCCTATTTTTTTAAATATCGCTTTCTCATTTAAAAAATTCAAATTGAGGTTAAGTAATATTTTTGTCACTCAATGAATTATCTTCAGACAACATTGAAACTCAGTTCAAATCAAAAGAAATGTACGAATGCTGGGCTTTGGTACAATCAAGATTGCAATGATTTGTTACAACATGCCATTGAAGCACGTGTTCCATTTTCTTACTTATGTGAATCGGGGTTTTGCTATTTAGTGGGACTAAAACAAAGGTTCATAACCTACAGATGGATGCGGGAACATGAGCTAAGATTTTTAATTAACAAATATTATACCAAATTCGGGGCAGTTGTGCTCAGAAAAACAAGCACATTGCTCAGACGAAAAAATGAGTAAAATGTTTGGAACCCATCTATAATTACAAAGCATTAAATTTGTATTAGTTATTACCAGTATGGATGGGTCATGATCCGTCTCCAGTGGTCAAATTTTGAAAAACGGGGTCACGGTTTAAGAAAGTTTGAGAAACACTGATCTATTAGATTAAAACCTACACACCATATTTTTAACATGGATTATTGTATCCCGGAAAATACGGTAGTTGTGATCACTCATTCCACATTGACCACGACCCAGAACGGGAAATGGAACATGGTGTAAAAATTACCAAGGATACGCCATTGAACCCTACGGGGTCACCTTTATGTAGCTCCTGGTAAAAGTTTTATTTGGCAAAAATGACAAACAAATGAATTACTACGTATGAAGCACAGTACAATAATTGATCAAGTTCTATATGAACCTCCTTTCCATATACTTCGATTACTGACAAAACTTGACCTTTATCTTTGGCACCAAATCAGTGCAAATTCCGATCACTAGAGGATTTAGATTAGAGAGTGCACACTTTTTTAGTGTGTCCCTAATCTTACACAAATTACTTCGGCCAACTGGAGGAGCCCATTTTATGGCCATAAAATGGAAACAGCAGTCGAAACTTCATTCACGGTCTGACATAGATCGGTGACTTTGATATTGGATTAGCAAGACCCGGACACTAACTAACAACTACATGCAGTAGTGACGCAACGTATTACATAAAATCGATGAAGAAACACAGTTTTTTCCATGCCGAAAAAGGCACCTTGGCTTGGAAAAGTTGGAAGAATTGATTGTGTATGGTAGCTGCTTACCGTAGCAGTGTGCTTGGCTGTTGCCGAGATGATAACGGGTTGCGCCATACCCGAGCTGGAATTACCTCCCATAAACCAGAAGAACAGAAAACTAGTGGCTCCAGCACAAAACAAACCGGTCAAGACCACGATTACTCGCCGATCGTAGTCAATCTTGAGAAATTTTTTCGAAGCATTCAACAAAACGGAAGGAAGTGGCCGCCGCGGATTCACGGCCGGTTCTCGCGACAGTCGGGAGTAACGCATGAGACGAAAAAAAAAATCGATGATTACCCGAACTAGAGGTGTGCGCTTGTCAAGACACTGAACCGCCGCTGCTCAAAAATAAAATGCCACGTACACCGCCACGTTGCTTCCACGGTATGACGTTTCCGCTGATGATTCTACCATTGTTTCAACAATTGCAGTACGAAGCATCGTAAGAAATTTTAAAATGAAAATAATAATCATCCAATAAACGACCAAACAGTTACCAGTCACGTATGTTTTTAACAAACGTAGTAATTATAAAAACTTTAGAAATAAATTAAGAGAATAATTAAGATTTGTATCTTCATGTTTTGCGGGAACGCCGCCGCCCCGGCCAATGTCTAAAGTTTCTTAACGTTGCTGCTCCCTCCGAATATTGGAGCAGTGATTTCTACAGCCACGAAAAAAAATATTCTCCGCCACTGATGACAACGTTATACTCCACCTCTACGAAGCCGCGTGTTCGGGAACTACAGACAGAGGAGATACTGGCGAGGCAATATCATCATCATGGCTGTCATCAAGGATTGGACTCATTAATGAATGAACACGGATGACGTAGGCTAAGCCAGTTTCCGGTGAACAGAGTTGGTGCAATTCTGGTTGGTGGTGTTGGTGATGATGATTATATTGGAATGACGTCACACCGCTGAAGCCAGCCACGCGATGTCGCTTTCGTCGTCTGCTCTTTGTTGTCCCCGTGTTCGTTTACACAAGACGCGTCGAGGCAATCAGGCAATCTTCTACCAAGCTTGCCTTTGCCCGTATGCGTTTAATTTACTTGTTGCTTGTGCCTATTTACCGATTTTGATTTGATTTGATTTATTTATCGTGAGCATACATGGCCCTAAGCCGTTCGCTCAACCATAACTTAGCATAAACTAAACTACGCAAAGGTACACAAAGACCACCTCACACCTCCACAAGATGTAAATTAAGACAAAGCAACACCAAAATCGAAACAATAAGAACGGAAGACATTCTTTGAATAATGGTTGTAATAAGGCGGGTAGAGGGTTGAATTGTTCATTTTCTGTCACCTCCCATAAACCAGCAGCAACAAATTTTGGTATAGACTGGTCTTTTCTTCTTGCTTTGTGGCTTTTAAGATTTAATTTGTTTCTAGTGTTCTGACTTTTCCTACGTATTTTGACATGCTGAATCCGAAAATCAATGTTACCACACAATAAACTGGGGCGGTTAGCCGCTACAGCCAAAAATTCAAAATGGCCACCACCGGAAAGTAAAAATTGGTACAGGTGCTTGCTACGCGTCTAATTTCACATGGTTTGAAACGAAATCGACCCTTGTGTATGCCTTGCACTTCACTAAGTCAAATTAGCTCCTTAAAGGACACAAATCTGTGACTTCAAGGCCACTGCTGCCAAAAATTCAAAATGGCGGCCTTCGGAAACTGAAAATTCCTAAGCATTCTTGCTCTGCATATAAATTCAACTGTTTTGCAACTAAATTCAGTTATGAACGTGTATTAGGCCTACACTTCAAAATGTCCAGTTAGTATATTTCTGGGCTCAAAAACTGGGTTAGTTAGCAGCTACAACCATGAATTCAAAATGGCGGCTCCAGAAAATGAAATTTCCCTGGCATATTTGCTAGTCGTGCAATTTTAATACTCGTAGGAGGGTAATTTAGTCACAACTGTTAATCCATTATTGGGCCCACAAATTAAAAGCGTGGGTTGATGATTTTAAACAATATTTTTTTTTATTCCTGAGAGGAACCCAGAAGACCCCAAAAGCCATGA
Source organism: Lithobius niger (assembly GCA_023313725.1). Classification (NCBI taxonomy): domain Eukaryota; kingdom Metazoa; phylum Arthropoda; class Chilopoda; order Lithobiomorpha; family Lithobiidae; genus Lithobius; species Lithobius niger. Next base: position 65,543 of record JAHWFP010155744.1, read on the forward strand.
AAAGTCTATTGGAGGACTTGAATTAACACATAAAATTGCAATCGTTTTTAATGCAAACGTTCTTTCTTATAACATAATGTTTCTGTTTGAGTAAAGATCAAATAAAAAAGTTGACTTTGTATTATGGCCACACAATTTCTCTACAATAAGGTTTCTTCCACAAATCCAATTGTTCATTTTTACTCTCTGATTCAGTTTCAATAATGTTGTTCAAATCACTACTCCCACAGTCAGACATCTGGTCATCACTGGACATGTCTTCTTCCTCAGTCTTTTTAATTTCTACATTTGCTTTATTTTGTGGTGTCAGCTCTGGTGGAAGTTGGGAGCGTCATATCAGACCGGCTGCCATCCTTCTTTGGTTTTTCACCAGCCTCAATTCTCAGGGTGGGGTTCTAGCATAGTTGGCTCTACACATGCACTCCAGATGTATACAGCAAGGTTAATTCTGTTCAAATGTTGGTATGCGCTCTGAGGATCAGGAGGAAGCGTTTGACCTGTCCGGTTTTTCTTTTTGACTATCGTACAGTCTTATCCGAGTCGTCACATAATCCTCCCCAACTTTTGCAGGGTAGCAAGCCAATTGTA